>VZSE01014411.1:32170-70401 GCA_013398275.1 Promerops cafer | reverse complement strand
ATGCACGGCTCAGCGCCTGGCCAGCTATTTTTAACCCAGCCTATTTCTGCCAGCTTATTAATGCCAGCTGAGCCGTGGTGACTGTGCTGCTGCTGGCCAGGTTTGCCCTTCCAGCCCATCTCTACAGCAGAGAGTGCTGGAGTACCTTTCAGCCCACCAGCTGAGAAGTAAAGCGATGGATCTTAGACCACAATGAAAGAAGTTTACAGTGTTGCACATGAAGATTCTGCAGATGAGTATGTGAGCTTCACTGGCATCAGCTGATGGATGTAATTCACTGAGCTTCTGCAACTCAGCTGTGTCCAAGCACTGAGGGGTTGCATACGTGTGTGTGTGTGTGTGTGTGTGTGTGTGTGTGTGTGTGTGTGTGTGTGTGTGTGTGTGTATAAATATATATATATATATATATATATGATGTAAATATACATGTGTGGAAGTATCTATCATAAAGTCACAGAGGAGCTGAGGTTGGAAGGGATGTCTGGAGATCATGTAGTCCAAACCCCTGCTCAAATCAAGGCCAGTTACAGCAGGTGATTCACGACCATCTCCTGTGAGGTTTAGAATGTGTCCTAAGGCTGAGGCTCTACAACTTCTCTGGGCATCCAGCTGTGGTGGCAAAGCATAAAGCAATGGCTTTAATACAAGCTTCATGGCCTCTACAATCCATTCTACCACTGTGGATGGCTAGGACAATGTGCTGCCTCTCTGCTATCCTCCAGTGAAGGGGGCAACTTTTGTGGTGTAGATACACTGCTGAAGAAATCTGCACATATATGAACATATATGCAAGTTCTCACTTCCAGAGCTATCAAAGTATTTAGGAGTCTATGCTTTTGAAATCCATCGTGCCTACAAGACCTTAATCACTGTGGAGCCTATTTGTAAGGCTCCAATCATTGTAGCCTAAATGTTCTGTGTTCTTAAGAACATTATTCCTTATAGTGGCCCAGGATACAGAAAAAGGATTTAAACTATTTTTCCCTCTCAGAGACACATCAGTGACAAGGACAGTAACTTCCTTCACCTGAGCCCCAGACCTGAAGTCTCGGTTCATCTTCCCTCAGTTCATCTATTCCAGTAGCACGTTACAAATTGGCAGCGTTAGAGAAAGGGAAGTTGGCACACGCATAGGGCTTCAAACTGCAAATATTAAAAATGGATTCAAGCTCTTGGGTCTAAATAACCCTGGATCTGTATTTAAGCTTTGCAGCTGATGCCTAAGAAGCGGGAGGGATTTGTAAATTGTGTCTCAGGAGACATCTCAGAGCTACTGATACTCTTACTGGAGGATTTGAATTGTGCTGCTGATTTTGTCATCAGGTCATGACTAAATAACAGATAAAAAGTAAACTATGCAAAGTTATGACTATTGCATGTGGGGGCTGAATGACTTGGCCGAAAGGCAAGTGTCCAAAGGAGCACGGAAACAGAGCAGCTGCTGTACTGCTGCCTTTCCTCCCTCTCCTCCACCTCCTCCTCCTCCTCTTGCTTCTCTGCAACAGTTGGAGCTTCTCAACTGCTCCCCAAATCCCTGAGAAGCTGTGAGACCACAAGAGGTACCGCGAGACAAAATAATTCCGTTTTTCTGCCTTTTGACATGCAAAGGCCCTTCTCCAAGTTCTCTCACATGGATATGTATTTTATATCCATCTGCAGGCTTTGTGTGCTGCATATAAATGGAATCATAGAATCAGAGAATAGTTTGGGTTGAAAGGGACCTTTTAACCCCTTGCAATGGGCAGGGACATGTTATTTTGTGGAAATACTGAGGGTGGGCCCTACACCTCTGGGCTACATTAGAGAGGATATACCCATGGATGTATCCATGGAGGCCGGATGAGTGACAGTCTGATTGTGCTGGACAAAGTGTAAATGTTCAGAAAAGGTTTGGGGACAGCTGAGCTCTGAGGGTTAATGTGAGAAAAAAAAACCATGCTCACCTTTTAATTTCAAAAGGTTTATTAAAAACCTTAGTAGAATACAACAGGAGATTGAATAAGGAGAAACAAACAGCGCCGGGAGCAAAGGCTCAACCACCAACAGCTCCTCCACAAAATGGATGTTCTACTTTTTATACCCCCAGCCCCTCCCAAAGTCTTGTCAGTCGGCTCCTTCTTGGCTGCTCAGTGGTGGGGATCACTTTCTCACACCTTGATTGGAAGTTGGGAGTTGCCAAAGGAACGAGCCGACCCTCCCAAATACCCCACCTGCCAGGACTGTCCCGTGATAACAATCTATGGGGGAGGGGAAACACACCTATCATCTACAGAACCTCTCTTCACATATTCACCCCTTAATTGTGAGAGCCAATTATCACATTATTTACCTATAACAGTTAGGGATTTGGACTGCTCTGCAACAGAGACTTTCTGTCTAGCAAATTTAGGGCTCCCACCACAGATTTCCTTTTCTTAATTAATTTTTGCACAACTGCTTCCAAGTACACCAGAAACCTTCCAGGACCTGCAGATCACAGCTGAAAAGCACTGGTTTAATAAACAAAACACTACTGATAGCTGAGACAAGCAAGCATGGAAAAAGGAGAAAGAAGTAAATTGGTTCTGCACAGTTATTAGCCAGAGCAGTTACCACAATTTCTTGCTTTCTGAACAATCCTCAGGCTGCAGTTCATAACACATGCTATGGAACCCCTTACTTTAATTTGCTTTTTTTTTTTTTCTGTGGTTTAATTTCTAACAATGTGTGTGAGGCCAAGTCTCTCAGGAAGCCATGTGCTTACACAGCAATCCAGGAAAAAGCACAGCAACGTGGCACTTGTTTCCCTGAGCAGCTCTGCCTTATCTGATGTGCACAGGGCTGTGGTCAGTGTGGTCAATAAAAGAGCTCAGTGGAGGGTGGGAACTATTAGGCTCAGCATCACTTCTGGTGGTCATTATTGCCAGACTTTCCTGTGAATTATTTAGGAAGAGAAGAAGCTGGCCTAGAGGTCCTTGTGGGTCAGTGAGACCAGTCTTTCAGAAGGCACCACTCTCTGCTGTCACAAGCCACCATGTCACACATATCCCCAGATCTGCAGCCAGCACCTCCTAAACCAAGATTCACTCCTGCCTCCAGTGCTCTTCCTGCTCCTCCGGCTGTATCTATGCACTCTCCTCCAGTGATTAGAACTACTTTTAATTTCAAGTCTAAAGTTATATGTGTCTGACTGATACTCATTTGTACTGATGCCAACAGTGGCTTTAGCTTACATGGTTTTTTTTCATCCTCTGGTGTGTATCTGCTTGATGTATTAATAAACAGCACAAATTAATTGCTTCTTAGCTTTTGTTTTGTCAGACTAAACGGGACAAATTCACTCAATTTCTTCTCACTGGACATGTTTGCTGTTCCCCCCAGTATTTCTTCCTTGCATGCCATCCATTTGGGATGACTCTGGGCTAGAGGAGGCCATGATTGAACATTTTTTTTTTTCAGAAAACATTGTAAAGGCACAAAAAGATGCTTTCAGAAGCCTCTCTCCTGATGCAAGCTGTGACTGTATTTGCTGTCTGGTGCACATTTCTGCTTTACAGTAAAACACTGTAATTTCTTAGGCCACATTTATGGCAAATCAGTACAGTGAGCCAGGGCCTGATGGCGTGGCATGGCTCACATCCATGACTCTCTTAATCTCCAAACCAGAGTGACCTCATCCCTACAGCCCCTTGGAAGCCGTCCCTGGCCAGTGCTAATCCCCAAACCATGCCTGGGCATTGTCTAGAAGGGAATTGCTCAGCCCCGCCAAACAGTGCCAGGAAGCACATAAACACTTATCCTCGCTGATGATCACGGGGCAGTTCATAAACCTGCCCTGGCTCAGTTTAATTAATGAGTGTAGAGGGAGCCTCAGTGCATGCCGGGCACCTTGAACTCCTCACTCCAGGTCTGCAGATACAGCTCTCAAACGCAGTGTGTTTTTCCTTTCTGCTGTTCCTGATTCACCGGTGCCTCCCAACTGTGTATTGTCTGCAAATATCATTAGCTCTTTCTTATTTTTTGTTCCAGAAGAAAACTATCTAAAACTGGCTCCAAGTAATTTCACCCGTTATATCCCCCTGGTCCTATCATTTTCCTTTCAGAAGAACCTGTTGTGTTTGTTCTTGGCTGTTTCCTGACAGACCTTCAGCTCAAATACCAGTCCCTGCTTCTTCAAACACAAACAGTAATTTCCCATGTGGCTCTTTTATCAGAAGTGTTGCCGAAGTCCAGACAGATTAGATCTAAAGCATTTCCCTTGTCTAAGAAAGCCCATGGAGAACTTTGTTTGCTATTTTTTTTTTTTTCTTATCAAGTTAGTCTGACTCAAGTGACCTTGGTAAATCCTGGATTTATTTTTATCATATTTTGTCCTTTACTACCATGCCTTCAAGTGTTCCTTCAAAATTAGTTTGCATGTTATCCAAACATCCAAACAACATATCCAGCCCTTTTCCTCTGAATTAATGTAAATTCAGTCCCTAAGTAGTCTGTGTCACTTAGATATCACAGCCTCAGGAGGTCCGAAACTCTCCCTGCTGTGTGAGCACCCTCAAGAAATGGGGCTATTTTAAGATGATGGGCAGAAAGAAAACTCAGAGCTAGAGATACCTCAGTGCAGTGTGGGAACACCCAGCCTCACTTGTGCCAAGCTAAATATCCAGTCAAGGAAGAAAAAAAATCACTTGCATACTAATCCCCTTCATAATTAACATTTAGGCCAATGCCCCCTTATTTCTCCACGGGGGTTTGCAGCACATCCTGAGTCCCCAGCTCTGTGTCTGTCCTGCTGACCAGTCTGTCAATGATTCACTGCCCCAGTCCACACACATCTGAGTTTGCAAAGACAGATGTACAAGGACCAGCAGGGCCAACACTGACACTGCGCAGCACAAGGCCCAGCCAGTTTGATATGAATTTTCTGGAACACTGATCTCAGAATGCAGTTTGGTCAGGACCTGTGGCTCCCTTTTAAGGGATTTGGTTCCTATCCCTGGCAGCTGTGACAAGTGCTGCAAGCGCTCCTGCTGTATTTATTTCAAGTCTTTTTAACTCACGTTACACCTCTTTCCTAGCAAACCTGTCCCTCAATCAGTACCTTTCCATGGCCTCCTTTGTATAAATAAATATATATAAAAATAAAGTACATGAACATATGTGTATATCTATCTATGCATATGAAATCAATGAATTTCAAACAATTCCCTGTCTCCTTTTTTGCCCAATCTAACGCACACGCAACAATAATGCAGGAGAGTCCCAGCAGCTGCAGACAAGCTCCTTCCCCAGTCTCTATCAGGCTCTGATCCAAAAGTCTGCTGGTCTTAATCTGGGACAAAGGAGCTCTTTCCCTATTTAGCTGGAGGGTAGCTATGGCAACATGGCACAAAGACATCTCAATAGCTGGCTAAGGCCAGACCAGCCCCCTGTCTAGCAGACAGACACTGCTTGCTGGCGCTTTAATTCTGCTTTTTTTTTGACAAAGGGAATGCTTATTACCAAAAACTGGGCCCCTGCATCAGAATGTCCAGTAGCTGGAAGTGAAAGCAAGCACTGCAACTCCCTCAACAAATGGGACATTTCAGGGGATGTCCATGAATAGGTCTTGTAGTGGGTAATGAAAGAAGCAGTGGAGACTGAGGGGAGGAAATGAATGAGCAGAGACTGCGGCAGCTAAAGGGAAGCTCAGTGCAGGAGATGGGAAAGGGCGCTCTGATTTATGGCTTGTCTGTCTGGGAAAGTTGCACTGATAGAGTTTTCCTTTTTGTCTCAAATGTGCTGCCTTGTGGCCACACACAAATTGTCTCGCATCCTTTTGTCCCGCCCTTCAATGGAAATGCTGCGTTCCTTTCCTGCGAGGGCAGTTTCCCTCCTTTGTGTTGTAAAGACAAGGGTGCAGCCACAGCAAATCGCCCTGTCTGTACCTACCAGCCTGCATGTGTGGCCATCATTGGCCTTTTTGACTTACCAGAGGCATGTTTGGGAAAGCTTTGGGGAAAAATGGCCTATAAACACCTCACATTTAGTAGTGTACCCAAAGATCTTTTGGGGAGCACCAGCACAGCCACAAAGAACCTGCACTTCCATGTCCCTACACAAAGCTCCACTCCTGCACTTAACCCCCCATGACATTTTATCTTTTCTCCTATTTCTAACTTCTAAACTTTGGGGGATGACCCTGGCAAAATTAGACACTTTTTCAGCCTCTAGGCAGCTCAGAGTTCACCACAGCCCTCTCTGTTCTTGCCATTGCTCTGGCCAGAGTGATCTCAAACACACCAGTCCTGAAGACCCAAGGCAAAGGGCAGTGCAGATGCCTAAACAGTAAGCATCTCTTCCATTGTTCTTCTAGACACTGGCAGTGTTCCTCCCTCCAAAATCCTGCTGTGTCCTGGACTACAAAGATGCCCAGGCTTCATACATGGGCCTGGCTGTACAGCGTGGGGGCACAGCCATGGTACATGGGCCCTGTGGCCTTGATCTCACCCAGCATGTGCCCCAAGCAATCCCACACATTTATTAAGGAAAGCTTGGGAAATCTTCTGCTCCATCTCGCCCCACAGTGTTTCCAGCAGTGGCAGAACCAGGAGGTGCTGTCCCTTTGACCACTCCACCACGCAGGCAGGCTCATTTCAGCAGCCATTGGTGCTGGCTGATGGCTTTAGAGTTGTAGTGTCACTGCTGGCACATGCAGGCACATTTATCACCAGTTAGTTTCC
The DNA here is from genome assembly GCA_013398275.1 of Promerops cafer. NCBI lineage: Eukaryota > Metazoa > Chordata > Aves > Passeriformes > Nectariniidae > Promerops > Promerops cafer. The sequence goes on along the minus strand of VZSE01014411.1, from coordinate 63,703 downwards.
TTAAAAGCACCACGGAGGCTGCAGAGCCACCAGCCCCAGTACAGGGCCCTCTGTCTGGCGTCCTCGGCCCTGTCACCTCCTGATGACAAGTGCCTCGAGAGCGGCACGGCAGCTGGGGCACGGCAGCCACGGCGCGGCCAGCGGGACGGCTTCGGGGCTGCGCGCTCCCAGCTCCAGCTGCTCTGCCCGGCACACGTGTTAGTCTGAGCGCTGAGGGTGGGAGGGAGCTGGCTGTGCTGCTGGATCAGCCTCACCTGACCGAGCCCCAGCCCAGCCAGAGGCTGGAAGCAGCAGGCAGGGGAGTCAAGGAGCTGCCTCATGGCCCTCTATGCCCTGCCGAGGCAGGCAGCCCCAGCTGGCAACCAGCTTGTGCTGGTTATGTCCTGCACTGACACATCCAGGCCGTGCAGAATTCTCTCTGCTCACTTGCAGGACATCTGGAGGCGTTCAGAGGACGGCTGTCACCTCACAAGACCACCAGTTCAACTCAGCCTCATGCAGGTGTGGAGGTGATCCATGGCTTGCTCTGGAACATGAGTGCAGGAGGCTCAAAAAAACCTGAACATGATGTTAGCAAACAGCTCATGTGTTATGTTTGCTGCTGAGGAAGGCTGATGTAGCAGCAAGCTGTTTGCAAAGCAATGATCAGTCATCACTCAAAAATATGCTAATATATTAGACTGGGTAGTTTATATTTCATCTATGCTCTTCTGTATTTCCGTAAGTAACTTCCCACCTCCTATTGAGCCCAACAGACTGCAGTCTTACCTGAAGCAAGGAATCAATTTAACTCATTTAAAGGGGAGAGTTGGCTGCTGCCAAAAGTCTAACACTTTTCCATTCCTCTTGGTAGGCAGCACTGGTTTTGGGACCAGTCGGGATGCTTGTGTGATCCATGAGAGAGCTGCTGGCACTTTGGGTATCCTCCTGCTTCTCACAGTTGCTGTGGTGCTCCCTAAGCCTTTAATTACCAGTTCTCTGGGCCTGCCCTCTGCTCTACCTCAATACCTCAGCATCATCTGCTGCTGTAGACACACTCCAGCTTTCACCATAGCCTGCCTGAGCTATTTTGGAGTGCTAATGCCATTGCAAGCCACTCATTTGATTTTCTGGATGAGGGTGCTGAGCAGTCTGATGTGCCCCAGAGCTGGGGTGAAGGGAGGTAGAGGAAAGGGAGGACACTCATGACCTGGGTGTCAGCATTGACATGACCTCTTCTGGCTCCTCAACTTGCTGCTTTGCCCCAGGCATATTCCTGTGTGCCATACAGGTCAGGATATTTTTTTCTGGAAAGCATGAATATACCTATTATTATTTTTCTCTTTCTTCCTGTGGGACCAGAACCCACCTTTTCTGAGACCTTTGCCCATCAGCTTCAGCCAAATTTGAGGCAGAGGCACTGAAGGTGCTAACTTCCAACAAATTCCATGACTGCAAAGCAGCAGAAGAGGGAGAGAGCAACCCTCTGGAGAGGGAGCATCAATGGGTGTTTCAGGCTGCAGGCATACCAGAAGGCAGGCTGGGATCTGGGGGACAGACACCCACAGAGTATGTGGCAACCAGCAGGGTCCTACAGCCATGCTAGGTCCAGTAGGGTATGTGTCATCACTCCAGGGTCTGGTCCCTGGGAATGCCAGGAGGGATGTCCACAAGGATTGTCCCAGGTGCCTGTGGGGATGGCAGAGAGACTCTTACATGCTGCTTTTTGGTGACAAGATGTGTTTCCCCCCACTCCTGGCAGATAGGAGAGCTTCCAGCAGCCTGGGACGCCTCAGCTGAGCCTCCCGGGGTGACCAGCAGATACTCACATTTTTTAGCTTTATACATCAGACACCCAAGGAATGACATCGGTATGACTTTGTCCAGATGGGGTGCAGGCTGGATGCCACCCTCCACAGCACTGCTGATGAAGAAGCTCTGCACACTGGGAAAGGGAAGCTGGAAGCTGCAGCTTGCTCCCAGTTTGGGCATGTCTTGAGTGCAGACCTTTTCCTTTCCAGTGGCCTGAGGTAGGGAAGACTGCTCTTATCTCTTATCTAAAGGTCAGCAAGGAGACAGCTGACAAATACCTCTGTCTTCGGCCTGTCACTGTGCACATCACACAGATGCTGAAATAATCTGCCTGGGGGTCTGCTTGGGGGGGTTTGGAGGGTTTCTAATTAGTTCTAGAGAGAGATTCATTACCTTGTGCTAAATGCTGTGCTAAAGGCTGTGTTACAGCCTTTTCCTCTGCTGGTTAGATGAAAGGGGAGCGGAGAAGGAGGTCTGGAACTTGTAGCCCCAAATAACTTAATGGTCATGATCTGTACTTTGAAGCAATACAATAAAAGACATCTTTTTATGCTATTCATTTCAGGAGCCTTTACTCTTCATCCAGGATTTTTCTTCCTGCTGGGAATGGCCTGATGGAAAAAGTTTTAAAACTTTCAGGAATCCCATCGGAGACTTTTACTTTGTTCTTTACCTCTGAGGTTTATATTGCATTTCTATGGCCATATACATCAGACAGGACAATAAACATCAAGAAACTCCAGGTCACACAGGGACCAAATTGACAACTCAAGCTCAGCTGATCTCTCATAAGTACCAGATGCTGCATGAGAGCAGTTTAAACACCAGAGAGCTCTGGAAAGCCATGGAGAACTTATCTCTCAGGCTCTGCCTAACTCCTGAAGGTGCTACAACCCAGTGGGAATGACCAAATTGAGCATCCAACGACAGGCCTTGGGTTGTTCATCACTGCTGCCACATCTGACTTTGAGTTCTGGAAGAGATTTAGGGAGCTCACACATACATGTGAGAGCTGAGCCTTAAATTGGGGTTTGGTATAGTGTGCATGCCCAAGAGACACCGAAATGAGGCATTGCCAGGAATTGTCTTTTAGGCATCAAAGATGGGAGTGTGATCATGAGGCAAATGTCAGCTACAGCAGCAACCCCCAGAACCCTGAGACAGCCAGGGAGGGCAGGGTCACACGAGCAGGTTTGGGTGGACTGAACCCAGCTAAACTGATGTATCCAGGCACTACATGAAGAAGTTCTGGTTCTTCAGAAAATTCATGGTAAAATCCTGAGTTGCCCATGCAATGCAGGAACCTCCACAGACAGGCAGCAGCTGTGGAGATATCTGCAGAGCTGGAGGTCAAAGCTAGACTAGGTCTAAGTCCAAGTCTGCACTTCTACACATTTTATCATGGTTTTTCCCTATTTCTCTAGTCAGTTGGAAGTTAATGCAGACCATCTTAGCTCTCTTCCAGACATATCACTATAACAAGCTGTTCAATTTTTAATGAAGCCAAGAGACTGCTTTTCTAAAGACCTTCTGAAAATCAATAGTGCTCTTTACAGTGATACTACTTTACAATGGTAGGTCAATAAATAAGGAAAATGCAAAGCCTCTGGGGGCAAGCCTGCCTTCTTACCTGAAATGATGAATTTTATGTGACAAAGTTCAGTTAGATACATGAACAATTTGAGGATGTATCACCACCACATCACTTGTTCTTTAGAGTTAATAATTGGTTGTTGGCAACAATTAATTATTCAGAGGTCGGAGATGGTTTAGTATTTTAGAATTTTAGTACAAGATCATTACTGGTTTGAATTTCTTATAGCACTTCCTATACCATTGGGGGGGGTTGTTATTATTATTATTATTATTATGCATAAAAGCAATTGGCAAATAGGAACATTAAGGCATCCTTTAGGTAACCTGTTATTAAACTTGACTATCTATATTCAGACTTGTCTTGTCAGAATAAGTAATCATCTGGGAAAAAAAAGGGAAACTGTGTGGTAAATTCATATTAGTAATAAATCTCTTTGTTGATTAGTTCAGAAATGCTTTGTTTGATTAAAAAGTCAACAACTAAATTAATCTGGATCCAATTTTGGAATTCGTATAAAACTCTTACTATGTGTGTCTTCTTTGACTTCAACAAGATTGAAAAAAATGCCCAGGGTTTTTCCTAAATTTGAAAATTTCCCAAGCTGAGGTGTATATTTGTGAGCTCACTCACTCTGACCTCCCTCTGCTAGGTGCAGGAGGAAAAAGCAGAGAGAAAAAAAAGCACATTTGTGCTGCCAACATTTGGGCATCTCTGCTAGAAGTGATTTACTGGTGTTCTTTACACCTTTAATGGGAAGAACTGGGAGCTGCTGAGCCAGGGTGCAGAAAGCCTGGATCTGCCTTCTTGTTGCAACCAGCCTCCCTTCTCCAGCCCTTCCCAACATTCTGCAAATGTTGGGATTTTCTCCTCTGCTGCTATTGAAGGGTCTTGGCAGCTGCTGGCGCCTTTGACTCATCTGTGTTTACTCGGTCTGCCCCCAGTGTGGGGGGACGTATGACCTTGGAAAAAAAAATATGCTGGACTTCTCTCCATCCCACCCCTGCTTCCCTTTGCACCCTTAGGCAGATATTGTCTGCACTTAATGCCTTGTCAATACCAAGAGGCTTGAAGCCTTTACAAGCTATTTTAAGATTTATCTTACAGACTTCCTGATTTTCCTGCATTTCTCTCTCTAAATATCTTTTCACCATTTTAGGTAAAAGTCTGTCCTTCTGAGCTTTGAAAACAATGGCCCAATAACTCTGTTATTACATTTTTTTCAGTTTATATTTTCCCCTATATCATTTCTGCAAGGAAAAATCACTTCTTCTCTCCTAGTGATATTAATCATAAGTTTTCAATCATATCTTTTTGGTTAATCCTGCTTTCCAGGGACACTGGGTCTTATTTTTGCCATTTTTTTTCTTCTATATTTTGTAACTTTGTTGAAGTTTTATTCCCCTTTCATCTTGCTCCAAAGTTTTTAGGCCAGAATAGGTATCACACATTCATGGGTCTCCTGGAAACTGAAATGACAACGCATTAGGAGTTGAATTGAAGGATAACATTGGATTTGGGTGCTTTGGGTTTTAACCCAGTTCTGGCAGAGTGGGATCAATAGCCAGGAGCAAATCACTCAATAAATCCATCTAGTTTCAGCTGTCTTTGAAATGGGAAGAATTTTTGCCAATCTCTTATTGCAGCTCATTTCAAACATATCACCTTGGTCACTCTTGGGTGAAGGACACTGGAGAGATCTCAGATAAAAATGTAGCTGGGCCCAGGTAAAACACTGTACAGGGAAGAGACAGTGAGACAGGAAATTCTCTGCTAGTACAGCTCATGGACACCAGTGTGGCAGATACACCACAAGTGTTCACAGGGGAAATATTATGAAGAACAAAAGCAAAGCAAAATGAAACTTTTGTGATGCGTTTGTTTTACACCAACATCATCAGGTCTTTCCTTGGTGACATTAATATGGGATTTCCTTACTTTAACACAAAACCCAGTTTCAGTACCAAAATAGCTGACAATTCAGGTGGTATCTGCATCCATGCTGAACTTCAAAAAAGCAATGTTTTCTTTACAAAGATCCTTGTTGTTTTTTGGTTTTTTTTTCACTGAGCTTGAGATGAGGTTCCTGGAGATAAAACACTTACTGTGGATGTGCAGCCACATCTGAGATGGGGATTAAGCATTGCAAGCCTTCCCACAGCACTACAGTAGGGCATAAAGATAAAGGATTCTATATCCAGGAGAAATCACATTTATCTTGAAGTGATAAGCAAGAGTGAGAACAATGCTCTTTATTTTATCCAGCATCAACCCCTTCTCATCTCCTTTGCAAAATACTTTCAGTGGACAACTGGGCTGTGTCCTGGAAAACCATATTAGAGGTTAATTACTCATGGATTTTTAACAATAGTGTAGAAGATATGCACAGGAGAGAAAGATCAGACAGTTTAATTGAATTATTATATTTCCATAGGTTTTCAGATTTTCAGATACTTTATGCTTTTGATTAAATTATAATTTATGTGCTTTACAAGTAGCAATCTTCTCTGAGAGATTATTTCCTCTTGACCCATCTCCATATAGAATTATTTCCATGGTAACAGTTTGAGTGATTTGAGAAACAAAATTATGAACTTCCATTACTATTGGGATAAAAAACTAATATTTTAAACCAAAAATACAGTAGTTTGGCTTTATAAATGATAAAGAGTAGCATCTGAAGAAGTCACATTTATATAATGAGGAAATTGAAACTTGATCTTTCATTATTTCTTTGCAACAAAAATGTTATCTTCCAAACAGCGTTATAAACTGTTATCATTAGACCAAATAAATCTCATGTTTATCAGCATTTGAAAGGATCTGTGAAAGTATGGGGCTTAAAATAGACATTATTTCTCCTGAGTCAGCAGACTGATAAATCAATGCATAATAACTATTATTTGGTATTTCCCTAACATTTCATCAGTGCTGAAATGTTTAAATCAGTTAAAGGTTTTAAATGTAAGGCATAAATTAGAGAAATTAGATAAACCATGAGGGGCAGATGACAATCACCCAAGGGTGAGGGATCAGCTGAAGCACTCCTTGAAACATTAACAATCATCTTTGAGTGCAAAATGAGGGTGGAAGGGGAGATCCCAACAGCCCAGAGAAGAGCAAACAACAGAAGGAAAGGGAGAAGGTTGTGGATGGAGAGAAGCCAGACCAGTCAGACTTGCTTTGGTACCTAGAAGGATTCTGTGAATTATTTAAACTTCATAAGCACCCGCAGGATAAAATGCAAATACAACAGTAGATTTTTCAGGAACAAGTCACAAGAGTCCAGCCTGACTCCTTTCTTTGACAGGATAACAGGTCCCAAGAACAGGGGAAAAGTAGCTGCTGTGTTGCATCATGACTTCAGAAAAGTTTTTGTCCTGGCTAGATGATGTTCTTACATACTATCTAACAGAATGTGAAAGAGATTAAATCATAACAAGGTGAGTACTGAACTGCTTGGCATATGGCACTGAAGGGCAAGCTGGGAATAGTTTGCTCTCTAAAAAATTTGCAGTGTTTTTAGTCAATTTTTTTTCACTTTGAGTTCATGATGGAGTAAAGGATGCACTTTCATTTGTTGAGGGATGAAGTGTCTCAAGGGAAGTTCTCAAATCTACTTGAGGCATGCAGCAGGGCTCAGAGCAATCTGCAAGTCAGGGGAAAAGCACAGCCAGTGAAGTTGAATGAAATAAAATGTTGAATTTGGGATGAGGGGTAAAATGTGCAAATACCAAGGAGGCAGCAAAACAACACACCTGCCCAAAAACCAACATACCAGCCAAACAAACAAATAAAAAACAAATCCCACCCCAAACATCCCCAAGCACAAGTTTTTATTAGATAGAAGATGAAATGTGAAATAAAAGGGAAAATGCACTAAATAAAAGGGAAAATGCATTCTGGGTTGTATTTATAAGAGTATCACAAGCTGTGGTTTTGTTCTACTCTTTCTTGATGAGTCTCGGGTTTATGCACTAAATCCAGCTTAAGAAAGGTTGGCTACTGTCCAGGATGGGCAGCTGTGCCAGAGGTTTAAGAATGATCAGTCAGGAGGATTGGCAGACAAGTTCCTCTGGAAAAGAGAGGAGTGAGGGGAGAGGATCATGCAGCAGTGTCTGAATGTGGGATAGAGGACAGCAAGCGACTTTTTCTGTCTGGCTGGTAGCACTAGGCAAAACATATTTGATGGAACTGCCACAAACAATATTTGTATGAGATAGTAGGAAAATATTTCTACCTATAGAGCACTGAAGCTGTGGATTGGGAGTCCTGGAGAGTTCCTGAACCTCTTGCACTGGGGATCATACAGACCAGGTTAGACAAGTCTTCATTAGGGAGGGTCTAAATATGTTTGTTCCTGCCTTGAAACTGGCTAAGAAGAGGTAAGTGCTGTCACCTGTGTTGGATGGTGCCTGCATGGGAGGTCACTGTGGGAAGATGCAGCTGGATGATGTTCTCCCCTTCTGTTTGAAAGTTTTCTTCATGCCCAATGGAAGCTTTCTTTTCCAACGCTCAGATGTCAGCAGAAGAGATCTGGAAGCAGGAGCGGTACCAGGAGCATGTTTTAAATCCCAGGTTCACAGTCCTGCCCTGGTGAAATTCTCTTGATGCAAACTGCCTGACTACACTGTTGAAGAGCATCTGTGCCTCTTACAGCTCAGTTCCTACATCCACAGGACACTGTCTATCCTGGGCACCAGTCAGACTCACACCTCAGAAAGGCAAAAAAGACCCTTTTAATTTACAGAGTTGTCATTACCTGCCTGCTTTGGGTATATATTTATGTACCTGCTTACTTTGCTGAACAGAGCCTAGAAGAAGAGTAGTACCAGGAACAGAGTTAAATTTGCCTGAAGGCTTCCCAAGGCACTTACAGGATTTACCTGGAGTTTCATCAGCAAAAACACCTCCTTCACCTAGGCAGGCTCTGAGCCTCTAATCTAATCATCAATAAACTACAGGTTCAGCTATCAAGAATCCTGTATCACAATGCTGAAATTGCTTATTCTTATGCATTTTTACACGTGCACTGTGCCCCCTGGGCAGAGGGACTGCCGGGGCGAGCAGGCTTTCCTGCTGAAAGGTAATCAAGGCTTATGCCAAGGGCTCTGCTGGCAACATGCACGCTGTGTAATCCCTGACATTAAGCAACAGAAAACAGAACTTCCTGCACAGCCCACTTAATCCAGAAGATTAAATTCATTTTGGATGGTTTATCTTTCTCAAATCATAATGGATAAAGGAAGAAGCATTCTATCAGGTTGTGTTGAACATCACTCTCTTCTATAAATTTTAGAGACAGATGCTGCCATGTTCACAATGGATCTTTTCTTCTTTTTCTTCTAGTATGTTTCTTCCCTCTTTTTGTAAATTTTCAGGCTTTTTTAGGGACTCTTTAGATTCTAATCCTCTAATCTCAGTGTGATAAAGTCTCTCTTAAAAGCTAGCATTGGAAGTGCTCTTAAAAGTTGCTTGGAATGCACAGAGACTTTCAGAAGAAAAAACTCATGCTTATGTCTTCTTGCTAATTTAGATCACGTTCTCTGTGCAAGGAGGCTTCCGCCAGGATAGCTAAAAATGAATCAGGGAAGCTTATTCTAACCACTGCTGAACTTTCCTGTCTTGTGGTAATTGGAAACGAAATATTTTTTTGGGGAAAAAAGTTGGCTATGTGGAAGAAATAGACCAGATTGGTTTTAATAAGACCTTGTGTTCATACATTATTTTGCACTTTTCAGGGTGCAGAAAATCTATTAATAGTTTAATTTGCATTGCCAGCAAGATGCACTTCTCATCCCATCAAATTTTGGTACTGGCTGAGTACAACCAAAGCTCAATGGCTTTGAAAACACTAAAATAATATTCTCTGGGGACACTTCTGTCCTGGCTGCTGCCTGCTCTGGGTCAGCATGTTCTACTCCTTCCCACAGGGAGTCATTAGGGTCAATGCTCCCTGCCAGCATCTTGGGGGACAGGACACCTCCCACTCCAGGCTGCTCAAACACATAACTTCTTACCCAGCTGTCTTCTTGGCTAAGGAGATTAAGTATGTTAAAAAGGCTTTTGGGAAGAAATGGGTGCAGGTCACTGGGACACACTGGGATATTTGCTGGTGGGGGTCCAGGCATTGCTCACAGACCAGAGGTGTCAGTGGTCTTTGGTGCCAGGGCCAGGCATTTCCCATCTGGCGGGGCATTTGCCACCCCTGCCTGCCACTGGGGGTTGATCATCTCATGAAAAGCCCATTTTCATTAAATAAAAAGAGCCTACTTCAGATCAGGCTCATTTTTTGATTCTCAGCAATGGTTTTACCTCCATTTGGTTAATGTCACAGCACAAAGCCTTGAATCTAGTTGTGATAAATGAACACTGTCACTGGTCAGAAGACCAAGCTCAAGATGAAGCAGCCTCTCCTGAGCCTGCAACTGAAGGACCAGAGTAAAAATCAGAAAGCACCTATCTCTCTAGTCCCTTCCACAGTATTTTTAAAAATCATCTGGCTGCCCAGGCATCAGGTACCACTGCAAATAAGCAGGCATGTGGCACTCCCTAATATCAGCCTCTGGGCCATTAGTGGGACTTGCTCCTGCCTAGGGTTGCAGTGCAAAGGCAGGTGAGAGCCCAGTGCTCTCCTGTCCCAGCCATCCCCTGTGTCCCTGACCCTGCAAGCACAGATGCCTTGGGGAGGCTGTAAATCACAACTGCTCCCAGCATTGGTGGCAGGAATACCCCTGCATCTCTGCTCCAGCCACACTTGGCAAGGTTTGTCCAGTTCCTACTGCCCTTTAGTTCTCTCTTACTACAAGACTTGACCTGTTTAAGGGCCAAAGGATCTACAGGGCCTTTCTCTGACTTAGGTATATTTAGGCTTTAAAGTTCAGTGGTGATCCTTACCTCCTCCTCGTATCTGAGTTCCATCCTGTTGAGATATGAGGGAGAGCCTATCCTTCCTTCAACTTCAGTCATCACCTCCTCATTTTAGAGGATAACAGTCTCATAAACAACATAGACACTTATGTTTCAATTTCACAGGGAAGCTTAGTTTTTGTGCTGCAACAGGTGAAGATTGAAGGTGGAAGAGGTCCACAATCAGTTTGTCAATTTGGAAGTGCCTTTACCCATCTTCCCTTTATTTGCAATACTTAGTTAGGCATATTAATAAGTGAATAGAAATCAAACTGTTCTCAGACAGGCTGGGCTATCATTTCAATTAGAACAAAACATTTCATTAAAAAGAGCTCAGTAAGATGTTCTCAAAGAGAACACTTTAAGACCCATTGAGAAAAAAAAGGGCAACAAACCACTGTCCATGCCAATTGCAAACCAAAACCAATCAGTTTGCAGAGATACTGATTTAATCACTAACTGAAAGAACTATTGTTCTGCAAATCTTGAGGCAGGAGCTGGGTTGCTGTTATGGGACCCATTCCAGTCCCACCACCACAAGTCCCACTCCCAGCATGCTCTCTGTGAGCAAGGGGGTCACAGGGCTGCTTCTTGGCATGAAAAGTGTCACACCTTCCTTCTGTGCCTCACTGAGCCCAGAAAGTAAAATACTCATCTTCACGGGCAATTTAGCAGGGTGAGAGGCAGCTCTGCCATCTGCATTCATTAGCCGTGGTTAGTGCACCCCATTCTGGGGACAAGCAGGTTTCTGTGTGCTGCCTTTTGGGAGGATGCTTTGAGTTGAGAGGCCTTTTCCATAAATAGTCATGGCTGATTCAGCCCTGCCAGACCATTTCTGGTAAATGGGACACTGGGTTTCACATATTCTGAGGGGGTAACTGGAGCATCACATGGGAAAATGCCAGGCAACCATATGTCTTTGTGCCACTTGTGTTAGTTTCAGCAGCGTCTGTCTGGATTTAAATAAGAGCCTTTCAAAGACAGAATTTAAATGGAGCATTTATGGCTGCTTTGTCCTGGCACAGTAAGTGTTGGGAACTGTAGGTCCATTGCAGCAGCCTGGCTCGGCTGACCGTTTTTTTGTGCAGCCCAGATTTATGTGACCTTGTGTCCTGAGATCTTCTATCTGTGGCCAATATTTGTGTGTCCCCTGGGACACGGCAAGGCAACACTGCCATGACTCTGTGCATCCAGAAGTGGCAGCTGGCTCTTGGAGAGCTCTGACAGTTGGAGTGTGGTCACTGTTTTTGCTTTGATGCTGTACAAAACCACCTGTTATGAGAGACACAAAGCTGCCTGAAGCACACCCCTGTGCAGCAATTAAATAGGTAGGCAAGGCTGTGCCCTCTTGGGACACATTTCATTTTTGCCTGAGATAACTAAAGATATACTGCAAATTGCCTTACCAGAAAAGATATCCCTGTTGTTAACCTGTCCATCCTTGTCCCCATGGATCACAGGGGGACAGCACAACCTCCTACTAAGGTGACAGGAAAAGGGTCTTACCTCCCAGCCCTGACAAGGCCAGTGTTTTCTCATTTTCCTCCCTCCAACCTCAGCGGGTTGGAGACCTCCATCACTCACAAGCCTAGAGCCTTGTCTCCGAACCTTACAATCCCATGGGAGTTGTGGGGAGGTTTTTCACCTGAAATAAACTCATACTGTTGAGGGTTAGAACATTCCTGCATACATAAGCTGTGGGTACAAGTTTTGTGGAGTAGAGGAAGTAGAGAAAATAGACTTTTCCCCAAGCAAAAGCTGTGACTGCTCTCATGCAGAGGATGAATATCAGCTTGGCTTGTCTGTTCCTGAGCACAGACACTGCACCGTGATGAATGCTGCTGACAGCTACACACTTGTGCCAGGCATGCATGTGTGGCTGCTGCTGAGGCCTTGGATGCAGGGAGACATGGAGCAGTGTCAGCAGCCTGGTATTGTGTGTCACCTCCAAAAGTAGTCTGGGTCCCACAACTGCTTATTCTATGAATTTAAGCCCAAAACTTGGTGGCTTAAAGTTGCACTTTAGTTGCATTAATGACATTTTCCTTATGCCACTTCCCAAAGATCTCACTTCTCCAAACTGGAAATTATATTTTCAGATATTAAAACACCTGTTGGTGTGCTTTCCCTTGGTGTAAATTACCTGTGAAATGAGGTTATTTAACTGGTGTAGACTAATGCTGGCCGTGTGCTATCATCTCAGGAGACAAGAAGTCTGCAACAGCAAGGATAACAGTGGTTTTTTCATCAGGTGCTGGCACTTCTGAAAACGGTTAGCAGTGTTTGCTCAGAAATTGGGAAGGGATCAAATGATCCAGAACTAATCTAATTTGCATGGATATTTTACCTTAAATGCCACCTTGAACAAAACTACAATTCTGCAGATATTTTTAGGAAGGTAGGCAAGACTGAGAAAATGAAGACAAACAGAAAACAATACATATCTTAAGAAGGTTGAATTATCCTCTGGGAGTTCTGGTCTCTTCCTGTGGATTCTACAGAGAACTTTGCAGTACTCAGGTAACCAGCTATGACTGTATACTTTTTAGCACCCAGTGTGTCAGGACTGCTGCTTTCTGAGCATGAGTGGCAATTGCTCCCCACTCTCTTGAATCCAATGTCTGATGGTGATGTGCTGAGATCAAGGCTGTCCCTTAGTTCTGTGCTATGTGATGTTAATAAGGCTTGGCTTAACAAGTCCCTATTGAAAGTTCAAACAGTTCAAGAAGAGGAAATGAGGCCCATTTGGCAGGTAGCATATTTGAAAAGTCATGACAACAGCAGAAACTTACAGGACGTGAAAAGGAAACAGAGGATAAAGCATGTTGAAGTAGAGGGTTAGTCAAGGTGAAGGCAGTCAAACTGCAGTCTGCCTGATGAAAAGGGATTCAGTCCCTCTTAGAAAAGAAGGATAAGAGAAGAGTTAATCCTCTCACTGTTTTTCAAGTTACAAAATAAGGTCTTATTTGCTTTCAAGTAGGAATGGGACTTGGCTGTATTCCTGAGGAGAAGCAGAAGGGATGGAGCAGAAAAGAGGGAATATTGCAGCTTTGCTGAGCCTCTCAGGGCTTCAAGGCATGAGGGTGACTGCAGATGCATGTGTCTGCTGCATGTCTGCTGCACATTGCCTTCTGAGAGGTGGTGCCTCAGTGTTGCAGGATGCTGTGTTTCAAAAAGGGCTGTGTGACCAAACTGCTCCTTCAGCTCCTGAGCTCGGCTCCATGCAGCTCTTCTGCAAATGCTGGGGAAGACCAGTCCCCTCCCTGGCCTCAGCAATTCCCTGAGTGGGGTCTGATGATGAGAGGGGGAGGAAGGCTCCAGCACCCTCCTCCTCTGCAGATTCTCCAGCCAGACTGGCGGTCGAGGTGGTGGTAATGATGAGGAGATCACTGAGAGAGCTTTGACATCCCTCAAACCCTGCAGGTGAGTCCAGCCACAGCACACAGCAATACTTAGTGGTACCAGAATCTATCTCATACACCTAATTTTCTTTTTGTGGGGAGGAGTGAGAGGAGTAGGATGTTCAGTATCATCAGAGTCACCAGTATCAGTCCTCACTGCTATGGGTCCAGAAATGCAGGAGGAAAATAGCAGCCAAAGACCCAGAGACAGCAACAATCATAGAACAGCTTGGGCTGGAAGGGACCTCAAAGACCATCCAGTTCCAACCCCCATGTCATGGGCAGCGACACCTTCCACTAGACCAGGTTCTCAGAGCTCCATCCAGCCTGGCCTTTCAACACTTGGCAGGGGCTGTGTCCTCACAGCTGCTCTTCTGATGGCTAGCGAAGGTCCCTGCTGAAGCAGGATGCTCTGCCCTGGAATGTGGTCAAGGAACTTGAATTTGCCCTGTTTGCAGTGGTGGACTAGGGGAGGGAAGTGAGAGGGGGTTAGTCCTGCTGCTTTGGGTGTTGAATTACAGCTAAACCTAGTTTGACTCATTCTGGTGATGAGGTAAAGATGTGGCAGATATGGTAAAGGACCCTTATCTAAAGATGTTAACCTGACACAGCTGACCTGGAGACACATGGCTGACAATCAACCACTCTGGAGGTGCCTGGGCACAGCAGAGCAAGGCTGAGCACCAGGGCCTGGCCAGCTCCAGTGCTCATCACATCTTCCAAGTCCCGTTTGGAAGAGAAAGGAACAGGCGGCACCTCGGGAGGGTGTCAGGGGACCCCCGGCCAGCACAGGACCTGTATCACCTCTTTCCAAAAGGGGGAATTGGCTGTGTTTATAGTATAGAAGTCCAAGCCCACTTGCAAACAGGCAGGTTCTTCTACCATATTCCTCCTTGCAGTGTGTGGAGATTCCTCCACAGAGTTTTGGGGATGCCAAGGATAACTCCTCGAGGTTAAGAGAAAGAGGCCTGCCCACGAGTGTTGATATTGGTGAGTTACATCAATCTCTACTTAAAAATTGTTTCTTTTTGCTAGCTTTTGTATAATTGCTTTAGTATAGTGCACTGCATTATATTGTACACTACCAGTAGTTTTAGCTTTCATATTGCGTAGTAAATAATTCTGATTAAGATGTTTTGTCTAATCATTTGTCATAACAAATAATACATTTTATAGAAATATATCTGATTTGCCATCTTTCAGTTCTGTTGCTTAAACTGTTGACAAACTCTGAGGCTGAGATTCGATCCAGCCACTCCTAAGTTTCTCCCTGAGGAGTTTAGAAGGCAAGGGAGTCCTCTCTGTGCCTCATGGCTCAGTGGTAGTTTATTCTTCAATAAACTTTGTCTGAAGCTCATAGTCCAGCCACGACCATTTGGTGTAGTCTTGGCAGGATGGCAAATGATTTTGAGAAACAGACAAAAACCAGAATATTTACGGAGGCATAGTATACACATTGATGCTGATGATCCCTGGCCAGGGGAAAATTGGTATGAGTGGGAAAAAATACAGGAGAAATTAGACACAAAACAGGGATCACTGAAAGATAAAAGAGGAAAAGGTATTATCTGTTATGCAGTGGGATTACGCTTAAAGGCTGCATGGCAACAGAGACAACAAATGCTAAAAGAAACTAATAATTTTAGAGAAGAAATAGAGGAAAGAAAACTTGTAGAACTTTCTCTACAGTATCAAAATGACTGACTGAAAAAACAGTTAAAAGAATCTAAGGAAAAGCCAAAAAACTTGGAAGGAGAATTAGAATTGACATTATTAAAACAAATCCTATTGTTGTTAAAAAATTACAAGAATTGTTATTTTCGCCTGAGGACAGGGGTGGTGATAATTGGGAAAGCCCTGATGAAAATGCCAATGAGGTTGAAAGGGATTCTGTTGAAAAAATTAAACTCCCACCTGTTAGAGAGGAAGGGATTCCAGAGTTAAAAAGGAGTCCCATAACTAAACCCTAAGTTGTCCGATGGACACAAAGGAAGCCAGAGGGGGAACAGGGCCACAACTACTCCCTGGGATCCCCTGCAATGGATAAATGTATGGGAAAAATATAAATGAAAACCAGAGGAGTCAGAAACTGAGTATTAGTGGAGAGCGAGTCTCGCCGGGGGAGATGGAATTTTGCTGGATGTGTTTGAGAGCTCTGGGTTCTGGGGTACGAGAGTCTTGTTAAACCTGGGACCTGAGCCTGCCAATGAACCCCATTCAATAACCAGCAGGGTTGCATGTTGGGCAGGAGGAATAGATATTCTGGACAGAGGAGAGCCAGTTTCCATACCCGTGAGGTCAGCTGATGAAATGCTTCCTGCTGTTACAAAGGCAGCTTGCCTGCAGGCAACGCACAGACGAGCACTCGTAGACATTCCAATCTCTGCAGAGGTGGACCCCAGTTTATTAAGACCCCTGTTAAAAGGAGCCCCTACAATACGAAAAATGTATTTGGTGAAGCGTCGAGATGAAATCAGAAAAGATGTAATGCATAATGAAGCTTTACAAGAGCCACAAACCCCAAGGAGAGTTATCTCTATGTGGGCAGATCTCTTACATGACATGGCGAAGTGTGCAAGAGAAGTGGGCTGGGAAAACCACTCTGGAGAGCAAACTCGGGCTACTGAAGGGACCCCAAAGTCTGGAATGTAGAGACCTCCTGAAAGAGGGGTGAGGACTTTTAAACAGAACCCGCCCGGAAGAAAAGAAAAATCAAGGCCTCCTGCTGCCTTTCGAGAAGAGCGAAACGAGCAGACTGCGGGGGCTGTGGGAATTCCCCGTGCCGCCCTCAGGGCCCAGCGCAGTGACAGCAGACTTGGTCCGAGCGAGCAGGAGGGAAACGAGCAGCCAAAAGCCTCCACAGGAAAAACACACCCCCAACCTTCATGAAACACGAAAGGAAAACAACCTCCAGGAGCTGGGTGAACTTTGGGCCTTAACACCCAGGGCATTCCTTTCTGCCAGTGGTCCAATAAGAGTGGGCCCCGTATCTACTGACCAGTAGGACCTAGGAAAAAACCTTTGAGTTTTAATTGACACAGGAGCTCAGCTATCTCTGATAATCCCAAGAGATGCTAAAAAATTAAACTTAAGTTTTAAAAGAAAGAATCCGTCTATGAGGAAGAGGGTTCAATTAACAAATTACTGTATGCTATACTGCCAAAGTCTGTTTACGGTTATCTGAGGAAAAACTAATGTCCTCACAAACATTTGCAAATGAAGATCACAAAGAAAACATTTTAGGATATGATACCCTTAAAGGATAAGTTTGGCAATTGCCCAACGGGAATGTCTAGTCATTTGGGTCCACAAAAACTCCATATAGTAAATTTTCTGGAAAAAAAAGAAGAATTAATCTATTAAAAATTTATCCAGTTTTACCTGCTTCTGCTGTGAGTGATATCAAACAGTACTCTATTCCTCTTGCAGCCAAAGAGAGGGTAAATGAATTAATTAATAATTTACCACAAAAGGGTAATATATTTCGGACACATTCCCCATAAAATAACCCTGTTTGGCGGCTAAGAGAAGCAGATGGGAGCTGGTGCTTAACAACTGATCATCAACAACTTAATGCTAACACAGAAACACTCACTGCAGCTGTCCCAAATACTGCAAATCTCACTGCTGCCCTGCCAGCAGCTGCACATAAACGGATGGCGGTTTTTAATATCAAAGACATGTTCTTCATGGTTCTGCCTCAGGAAGAAGACAAACCCAAATTTGCATTCACTTGGGAGGGAACAAAATACACCTTTAATTGCCTGCCCCAAGGGTATAAGTATCACCTACCACAGCACACAATGCTTTAGTTGAGCTCCTTCAACAAATGAAAATCCTGGAAGGAGTACAAATCTATCAATACACTGATGTGTTGATAAAGGTGAAGAGGAAGATGCAGTAAGAACAGCAGCACAGGATATAGGGAATAAATTAAATGACAAGGGGATAGAAATGCCCTTACTAAATGTCAGTGCCCTTCTAAAGATTCCCAGGAACCTTGGGGGTTGCTGGTCAGGCTGCAATCCCAGATGGAACAATCACAAAATTGGATGCTATACCACTCCTACTACTAAAAAGGAACTTCAAAAGATTGTGAGTACTTTAGGATACTGGAAAAATATTTCTGGATTTTTTTCTAATAGAAAGGGCCATTGCACATGTTAACGAGTTAAAAAACAGACCTGGGAGTGGCTTGATTGTCACAAACAGGCTTTTCAAACTCTGATAGAAGAGTTAAAAACATATCAATCATTAGGTCCTGTTCATCTCGGTGATCCTATAATAGTTAAATGGGGTTTTGCTGAATATAGGACTTTTGTAATATGTTCCAGAAAAGTCCACATGGACTCAAACAACCATTAAGATTGATTTCCACAGCATTGAAGGATACTGATAAGAGATACATTGAGTGGGAAAAGGGATTGTTATCTCTGACCTGAGCTCTTAAGTAGAAAAATTCAACAGCATCAACCTGTGCAAATCCAAGCACCTTTTAACCTGTCAGTCATTATTAAGAAGGGCAGTGCTTCACCAGATGGGATTGCACAAAGACCAACAGTACACAAATGGTTTGTGTGTCTTGATACTCAAGGATCAGATGGATATAACTGAAGGGACAAGAAAACCTGCAAAATTACATAGCTGTGATGGCAGATATGGTAGCTTTGCAGCAGCCATATAAACCTAGTCCTGTACTTGACGCTCCTGCATTTACATCAGACTCTGAAGTTAAAGATGTCTGGTTGGTTGGTGTGTCAGCCAAAAGCATTGATGGCAAATGGAAGTACAGAGCAGTTGCTTTTAACATTCAGACAGGATTGGAAGTAGTAGAAGAAAGAATGGGAAGTGCACAGGTGGGAATATGAAAAGCTGTATTGTTGGCAGTAAGAGAGAAAGCAAAGACAATATATATTGATTCTTATTCAGTCTGGGCTGTTGCCAGTAGTTGTGTCAATGGAAAACATTTGTTTGGCAGGTAAATGGAAAAGAGGTGTGGCAGAAGGAAGATTGGAAGTGCTTATTTTTACAGGCTCAAACCCAACCAATCCACATAGGATGGATCAAAGCTCATGCCAATGGGCAAGCCTTCCTGGACAACTTAGAGGTGTTCCAACCCATCAAGGTCAAACTACCTCAACTGGGATTGTACCTATGACTAATGGACACTTGAGGACCAGTAGCCTGGGTGGCTACAGATTCTAATGGCCACCAACACAGAATCAGCTCATGGAAAATTCCCACATTCTGAACTGAGGAAATTAACCTATCCTATCTGGCACATCTGCGGAGATATATTTTGTTTTATTTTACAGATCAGTGGCTGCTCCTGGTTATCATCCTGATGGTAACACCTGGAACACTACACTGGGTAGTATCCTTCAAACAGCTTGGAGGCTGCTGAAGTGTGGACTTGCAAACACAAGAGGTCTCATGGGCCAGTATGTACCTGCCTACAAGGGTCCCTCTACAACTCGAAGGTGGTGTTGTCATGCATCAGCACCTAAGGGAATGAACATGGATAAAAACTGTTGAAACATCCTGATCTACACAAACTGGTACAACTGAAAAAGGATAATTGAAAAAACATTAATCACTGTCCATCATAGTGTGGAAAAATACAGTTGTCCTAGAGACAGTGAAAAGGGATAGAGAATGTCACTGTATGATGACTTGTTTGGATGATCCCCAACCACAATTCTGAATTTATTGTTACACCCTGTTATTATAATATTGTTATTAATCAAAATCTGGTTTCTATAAGTAATAATTTTATATATATATATTTCAAGAGTGTGGTACTTAATCCAACAAATGAGGATACTAATGATTCCAGAAGTACATAAATTAAAATAATAACAGTGTTTCTTGCCAGAATCAATAGCTAATTCTATAGTATTCTCCATTTAATATTATTAATGAAATTCTAACTGATTTTTATATTAATTTTGTATGTAAAAGTATGAAGTATTATTATAATATAGCTAACGCTATATCAAACTATCTAAGTTAGGATAAAATAGTAAAATGTAGGAGACAGATGCATCTCAACATATTTAACAATAATGTCCACATATGCAGTGGACACTTCTGGTACCTGCATTACCGCTTCGTGAGGTAAAGATGACTGACTGCAGTCATGGGGTGGAGTGCAGCAGGATGCTCTGCTCTGGAACATGGTCAAGCAACTCGAGCAATACCCTGTTAGCAAGGCTATCAGTGGTGGACTGTGAGGGGGCTGCTTTTGGTGTTGAATTATGCCAAAATCAGTCTGACTCACCCTGATGCTGAAGTAAAAACGTGGCAGATATTGTGAAGTATCTTTATCTAAAAATGATAAGCTGACAAAGCTGATCTGGAGACACATGACTGGCAGTTAATCACTGTATACTATAAAAGTCCAGTCCCATTTGCAAACAGGCAGGTTCTTCTAACATGCTCCCCCGTACAGTGTGTGGAGATTCTTCCACAGAGTTTTGGGGATGCCCAACAAGAATTCTCCTCGAGGTTAAGAGAAAGAGGCCTGCCCACGAGTGTTGATATTGGTGAGTTACATCAATCTCTACTTAATAGTAGTTTCTTATTGTCAGTATTAATATAATTGCTTTAATATGGTCCATATATTGTACTATACAGTACTAGTACTTGTAGCTTTTATACTGTGTAGTAAATAATCCCAGTTAAGATGTTTTTTGTAATAATTTTTCATAATAAATAGTTCATTTTATGTAAATGTATCTGCATCTTTCAATTGGGGTGGGGGGGAGGGGAGGGGAAAGTGAAGTTACTTAGTGTTGACAAATTGAGAGGCTGAGATTGGAGCCAGCTGACCCCAGGCTCCTCTCTGAGAAGGAGTTAAGAAGGCAGGGGTGTCCTCTCTGCAACCTGTGGCTCAGCAGTGGCACTGTGGTGAGAGCAGCACAGTCCCCCAAACTGGTTGCAGGTGGGTATCAAGATGGGCCTTTTGGTGGCCTGAGTTCAAGATTTTCCCATTCATACAACACCAAATATCACCTCTAGCTCACAGCTGACTCTGGGCTGTAATGTGGGCAAATTGCAGTGTGGATTCTGCTGATGAGTAGCAGTTAGCATTTAAATTTTTGGTCCCAGTATTTCAGAAAGAGTTCATTGTTGTGCTTCTTCCTTTTCCTAATTTAGGGCTGAAGGGGGCTAAAGAGCAACACATTGGTGTCCCTGCAGCTCACCAGCTCCAGCCTGCCCAGCATCCTCAGCTTTTGAGCTTCAGGCACTGGCATGGGTGCAAGATCTATCAATCACCACGGTGCTGCAGAGAACAATGGAGATCTCAGCACAGCAGGAGCCAAAGATGCCTGAAAAACAGTTGCTCCTTGTTCAAACATGCAGGCTGCATCCATGCAAGGAGTCAGACCAGCCAAGAAGAGAGTTTTAAGAAAGGGACAGGATCTGCATTAATCTTTATCTGATAGTGAGAGTCCCTGCTTTCTTATGAGCTCAAATTCAGTGTTAATTAAATTGCTCACCTTCCTCCACAGAAATAAGTACACTGATATACAGCATGGGATTTGAGAGCAAGGTGACAGGCCATGGTGGCTTGGGTGGAAGGTGGAGAGGCCTGTGATGACAGACAGCCTTTGCATGCAGGGCAAAAATCTGGGTAATGCTGGGGAGCCACAATGGCCAAAATGGTGAGTAAAACCCCAGGTACTGCCATCCTGCCCTCAGTCCTCTTGGCTTCCACAGAAATACTCCAGTATTGGTGGGTACCAAATCCTGTGGGAATTCACTGCTCTTCTTCCAGCTCTGAAGCTGGGTTGATAAGAAATGACCTTCAACAGAGGCCATCAAAATACCTCAATATGTGACTGTTCCACCACTGTGGGCTAAGGGTGGAGACACCATAACCTCCCTGGGCAACCTGTGCCAATGCTCAGTCAACCTCACAGTAAAAAGTGTTTCCTAATTTTCAGAAGGAATCGTCTGTGTTTGTTTGTCCCCATTGCCTCTTGTCCTGTCACTGGAAACCACCAAAAAGAGCCTGGCTCTAACTTCTTGGCAGCCTCCCTTCAGGTATTTATGTGCATTGATAAAATTCCCTTTGAGCCTTTTCTCCACACTGAAAAGTCCCAGCCCTTCCTCATAGGAGAGATTCTCCAACACTCAATCTTTTTCTTGAGCTTTTTCCAGAGTCTCTCTAGTATGTCCATGTCTCTCTCGTACTGAGAAGCCCACACCTGGACCCAACACTCCAGCTGTGACCTCATGAGTGCTGAGTAGAGTGGAAGGAGCTTGACCTGCTGGCAATTCTTTGTCTAATGCAGCCCATGGTACCATTTGTCTTCTTTGTCACAAAGGCACACTCCTGGCTGACGTTCAACTTGGTGTCTAGCAGGACCCCCAGATCCTTGTCCGACAAGGTGTTTTCCAATGGGGTGGCCCCCAGCATATTCTGGTGCATGGGGCTGTCTCTCCTCAGGTGCAGGACTTCACATTTGCCCTTGTTGAACTTCATGAGGTTCCTGTTGGTCCATTTCTCCCACCTGTTGAGGTCTGTGGATGGCAGTGTGGCCCTGTGGTATCAGCCTCTCCTCACAGTTTTGTATCATCTGCAGCTTGCTGAGGGTACACGCTTCCCCCTCATCCAGACCATCACTGAAACAGGACTGGACCCAGTATAGACCCTATACTCCCAGTCACTGGCTTCCACCTAAACCTTGTCACCACCCTCTGGGCCCAGCCATTCAGCCAGTTTTCAATCCCCCTCACTGTCTGCTCAACTCACCCACACATCACCAGCTTGTCTGTGGGCATCTAACATAAGACAGCATTGAAGTCCTCGGAGACATCCAGGTAGAAACTATCCACTCCTCCATTACAGGCCACCAATTTCTCCATAGGAGTTTGTAAAATTGGTCAGGCATGTCTTCCCCTTTGTGAAACTGTGCTGAGTGCTCCTGGTGGCTTTCCTCTCATTCATGTACCTTGAAATGGTTTCCAGGGATAAAGCTGAGGCTCATCTGCTTGTAGTTCTTTGGGTTATCCTTCTTGTCCTTCTTGTCCAGGCTTTGGGCACTTACTCCTCTTATTTTATGGGAAAATGTATCAATCCTTAAAAGACGTGGTAAAACAGCATCATCACTGAAAACACTGCATGTGAGAGACTTCCTGGCCTGGCTGTGCTGGCAAATACTTCAGAGATAAAGGGTGTCTTGGAAACCAGAGGATTATTTTTGATGCTAACCTGTGTTTCAGCTCCATCCATGGATTCACAAATAACATCTGGCATGCCTCTGCTCAGGTGATCTTGTGGGCCATAACAAATTTGTGAGTGCAAAGACAGGGAAAAAGAAGTTCAAGTCCCTGTGAGCATCTCTCCCTAACGATTCACTCCTGGCGTGACATGGAGCTTGCAGCACTCTCCATGACTGATCTGTGCTCAAGAGTCCCAGCTCTTCAGTGAACTGTGTCAACCATTCCCTAAATGGCAGAGGGAATGCCTTAATATTCATCCATATGGTAAAGGAAGTAAGAACATCAACAACAAAAAGATAATTAGGGAAAGATAGCCAATAGAGATGCAAATTAACCTCCTTCCACAAAGCCCTTTATAAATCCTGGGATTTTGTGCATTTATTGCTTCTATTAAATGTGACATATTTAAAGCTTCCCTTTGCCAAAAGTGCTCTTTCACTCTTTCTCTCTGACCTCACTTAGCTAGTTCATGAACAAAAAGGCAGATTAAAGAGGAGATAAATAAAATTTATTAAACACTCGGGACCACTGGAAAAAATGCCATGTATAAAACCTTCATGAAACATACAGTATTCTTAAACATTTTATTTTGCTGAAGGTTTTGAACTATTAATTACCAGTAACATTCCAAAGTTCAATGTTTCTCTATCAACCTTTCCTTTGCTTGCTAGGAGCTTAACCAGCTCCCTCCTCACCACCCCTGCTGCTTCTGTTTCCTCTTTGTATCCAAGCTTGTAGCAGCCACTGTTTGATCTAGGTGGAAAAAAAAGCACAAAATATACCTTGGCTCTAGGTTACAGCTCAACAAAAAGTTTTGCCTAACATGGAAGGTCCCTGGCAGGCCAGCACACAGCCAGTGCAGTTTTTTGATATGCAACACCAACATGTAATGTGAAGCTCTGGGTGGAGGTCATTTGGGGCTGGGTCAGCCTACTGGGAAGCAGGTTTTGCAGAGTCAAAGTGGTGGGCTAAGTCCACAGCAGCTGATTTCTGACTGAATTTCAAACAGGGATGCAACCTCTTCCCTTCTTCTGCCTCTCTGTGGCTTTTTCTCATTTCCAAAAGTTGTCATTTGCTGCTGCAGGGCACCTGGGTTTCAGCAGGAGCATCTTGTCTTATTTGCAGCTGGGGCTGGGTGAAGGTTTTGGTGGTGGAGATGTCTGGGGAGGCAGTGCCACCACACGGTGCCTGTCCAGCAGGTGCACAGCAATCCCACGTGCCACCCCGTGTGTCAAACAGCTCTGATGGCTGCAGACCAACATCCTCAGCAGGTGTGGAGTTACTGACACAGCTGAATGGCAGGAGACCTTGGTGATCACTGGCCAGCATAAGGCTCCAGCATTTGATGTATCCATGGCAGGACACGGAGCTTGGCTGGATTCAGCACTGCTGTGTGTAAGTGGAGACAACACCCTAAAACAGCCAGGGGCAATCATGGAAAGCATATTCTGCATGGAAGACAGTCAGACACGTTTTCTCCCACGTGCAGTGGGAGTTGTGATGGCTGTCTGGACCAACGTTTCAGCCTTCAGGAGATATGAGGCAATCTGGTGCAGCTGTATCCTCTTTCACTGCAAGCTACATGATGTCATACCCAGCCTCTGCTGCCAGGGCCTCACATCACACTTGGGCACTTGCTGCTGCTGAGGAGCTGTGTGATAACCTGCCAATCCCCAGTCATGTGTCAGAGCATCTTAATGGGTGCAAATTGGGAGCAACTCCATAAAAGTTAATTACACTGGTGGAAAACATGGGCAGTGAGCCTTCTGTGCACTTACCAGTGAGGCTGGGCCTATTAGTCATGATTTACTCAAAACTGTACAGAGAAAAAACAAATGCCTGGCTGGCACTATTGAAGTAACTGTTTCAAGTTAACGTTTATGGGAAATTGTCTGTGTAATGGGAAACAGCTCTTTACTTCTGAGCTCACGTGCCACTAAAGAGTTTCCTTTCTTCTGCATGTCCTCGCCACTCATCTCTTGTTATGTTGAGAACATACTGATTTTATTAACATCCTTTGGGAAGTTAAGGTTACTTTGGGAATCAGTTTATTTCAAAAGCATCCTCCTTGAGACTGAATATGTGTAAAAAACTCATAGCATAGCAAGAAAAGAGGGATTTCTGAGACCTGCCATGCTCTTCCCTCACGTTGCGACTTCCAGTAAATGCCCCAGCAAAGCCGCAGTCCCCAAGCTTGGCTCAGACCTTTGGGGAAAGTCAAACTGCACCGGCTCAGGGTGCCAGGCACCAGAAGGACTTCTGTGATGCTGTAAGTGTCCTTTTTGGTAGATCCCGTGAGGTGGATTAGATTGAAATGACACTGAGTGACTGGTATGTACATACCTATTTTTTTTAGGTTTATTTTAGAACAATTTGGTTGCAATGGAAAGGAGGTGTGTGGCCATTTTTGTTATTCTCTATAGAAATATAACAATACAAAAGTATAAAAGCATCACTTAAGAAAATATATAAGGAAAAGTAAGAGAAAAAAAGGATAAGAGTAGACAGTGGAAAGTTATCATCACCAGTGGATCCAGCAATGAGACTTGATTATTGCAAAGTGATGGTTGCAGTCTTGATCCGTGGAGGGGTGGATCTGCATCTTATCAGCCTTTTCTCTTATCTGGCTCAAAAATCAGGGAGTTGCTAAAACAAAGGTTGGTTTGTCATGGTCATCCTCCAGTGGTGGGTGTGCACTCCCCCTGCACCTGGGCTGTGCTTGTGCACATCAGAGGTTTCAGCATCACACACCCAACAGGTCTCCTCCTCCTCAGCTGGGTGTGCAAACCCGGGCTCAGCAAAGCACACCTGCTGCTTTTGCAAATGGTCCATTGTTTGCATCATTAACCCTTAACACACACCGAGGTGGTTGGAGGTCCCTGTCACACAGCTGGCCCTGATGGCATCCTCCAGTCTGGGGGCAGCTTNGGGCTGGGTCAGCCTACTGGGAAGCAGGTTTTGCAGAGTCAAAGTGGTGGGCTAAGTCCACAGCAGCTGATTTCTGACTGAATTTCAAACAGGGATGCAACCTCTTCCCTTCTTCTGCCTCTCTGTGGCTTTTTCTCATTTCCAAAAGTTGTCATTTGCTGCTGCAGGGCACCTGGGTTTCAGCAGGAGCATCTTGTCTTATTTGCAGCTGGGGCTGGGTGAAGGTTTTGGTGGTGGAGATGTCTGGGGAGGCAGTGCCACCACACGGTGCCTGTCCAGCAGGTGCACAGCAATCCCACGTGCCACCCCGTGTGTCAAACAGCTCTGATGGCTGCAGACCAACATCCTCAGCAGGTGTGGAGTTACTGACACAGCTGAATGGCAGGAGACCTTGGTGATCACTGGCCAGCATAAGGCTCCAGCATTTGATGTATCCATGGCAGGACACGGAGCTTGGCTGGATTCAGCACTGCTGTGTGTAAGTGGAGACAACACCCTAAAACAGCCAGGGGCAATCATGGAAAGCATATTCTGCATGGAAGACAGTCAGACACGTTTTCTCCCACGTGCAGTGGGAGTTGTGATGGCTGTCTGGACCAACGTTTCAGCCTTCAGGAGATATGAGGCAATCTGGTGCAGCTGTATCCTCTTTCACTGCAAGCTACATGATGTCATACCCAGCCTCTGCTGCCAGGGCCTCACATCACACTTGGGCACTTGCTGCTGCTGAGGAGCTGTGTGATAACCTGCCAATCCCCAGTCATGTGTCAGAGCATCTTAATGGGTGCAAATTGGGAGCAACTCCATAAAAGTTAATTACACTGGTGGAAAACATGGGCAGTGAGCCTTCTGTGCACTTACCAGTGAGGCTGGGCCTATTAGTCATGATTTACTCAAAACTGTACAGAGAAAAAACAAATGCCTGGCTGGCACTATTGAAGTAACTGTTTCAAGTTAACGTTTATGGGAAATTGTCTGTGTAATGGGAAACAGCTCTTTACTTCTGAGCTCACGTGCCACTAAAGAGTTTCCTTTCTTCTGCATGTCCTCGCCACTCATCTCTTGCTGTGTTGAGAACATACTGATTTTATTAACATCCTTTGGGAAGTTAAGGTTACTTTGGGAATCAGTTTATTTCAAAAGCATCCTCCTTGAGACTGAATATGTGTAAAAAACTCATAGCATAGCAAGAAAAGAGGGATTTCTGAGACCTGCCATGCTCTTCCCTCACGTTGCGACTTCCAGTAAATGCCCCAGCAAAGCCGCAGTCCCCAAGCTTGGCTCAGACCTTTGGGGAAAGTCAAACTGCACCGGCTCAGGGTGCCAGGCACCAGAAGGACTTCTGTGATGCTGTAAGTGTCCTTTTTGGTAGATCCCGTGAGGTGGATTAGATTGAAATGACACTGAGTGACTGGTATGTACATACCTATTTTTTTTAGGTTTATTTTAGAACAATTTGGTTGCAATGGAAAGGAGGTGTGTGGCCATTTTTGTTATTCTCTATAGAAATATAACAATACAAAAGTATAAAAGCATCACTTAAGAAAATATATAAGGAAAAGTAAGAGAAAAAAAGGATAAGAGTAGACAGTGGAAAGTTATCATCACCAGTGGATCCAGCAATGAGACTTGATTATTGCAAAGTGAGGGTTGCAGTCTTGATCCATGGAGGGGTGGATCTGCATCTTATCAGCCTTTTCTCTTATCTGGCTCAAAAATCAGGGAGTTGCTAAAACAAAGGTTGGTTTGTCATGGTCATCCTCCAGTGGTGGGTGTGCACTCCCCCTGCACCTGGGCTGTGCTTGTGCACATCAGAGGTTTCAGCATCACACACCCAACAGGTCTCCTCCTCCTCAGCTGGGTGTGCAAACCCGGGCTCAGCAAAGCACACCTGCTGCTTTTGCAAATGGTCCATTGTTTGCATCATTAACCCTTAACACACACAGAGGTGGTTGGAGGTCCCTGTCACACAGCTGGCCCTGATGGCATCCTCCAGTCTGGGGGCAGCTTACACCATAGAGAACTCCTACAGTGTGATCCCCTGTGCCAGCTGGTCTCAGTGTTGGAGGTCCTGCAGGGAATCAGCTACCAGTAGGGTTGTCAGGTGCTTTTCAATAAACACCTGAGCATGTCCTGGGCCAGCAGAGAAACTATGTGAGCAGGCAGTGGCAAGAAGAGGTTAGGCAGCACTGCTGGGGGCCAAGAGGTATCCTTCCTCTCATGGCAGGAGGTACCTTCCACACCAGGTCTGAGCCTTACAGTGCTGGGTCAGGCTTTCCTCGACCAAGGCTTAGATTTCACCATGCCAGGTGGGAGTTCTAGAGAATGTAGTGTTGGAATGATGTTCCCCAGGAGAGGGCAACCAGATCTGCTGAAGAACGTGGCCATGAAAACGGGGCAGGAAGCAGGAGTCACAGCAGGGATGTTGAAGGAGAAAACATTTATTAGGTGTTGATTAGGTGGTGCTGCCCTCTGTGCCAGCACCTCTGCTGGGACACACATTGCCATGGTCCTCAGGACATGGCAGCAGTGGCATTTGCTATCTCAGGAATGTGCTGATGCACTCTGGCTGTCCAGTCCTCCCCAGCTCTGGGCTGATTTGTGGTCCCAGGCCAGTCATGGAGATGAGGGTTTTGTTAGCATCAGGATGTTCATCTCAGACTGACCTTTTGTCTTTTAAATCCCAGTGGTGGAGGAGTTACTCAGATTAGGAACTTAATTGGTAGATTGCAGCAAAGGTTTCTGCAAGGTTTCGTTGTCAACAGAAATTTCAGCTTATTGAAGCAATTTCTTGAGACTTTTAACCTAACTCTAAACCCAGCAGTTTTATCCCAAAGGGCAGGGAAACATTTGGAAACCTATTATACTCTCTACTGTTAGCTGTTCTTATAGGAAAATGGAAGTTGGCTATGGGAGCAAATGAACAATAGTGATACCCAGCAAGTCACTCCTTGCCATTTTTACTGCACAACAGTACAGATCATATGAGTATTGTGTCTGTCCACATGAAACTTGGCACCTGGACTCTGGCATCCCCCCAGCTTCTGTAATGAGAAATATCTCAACACTTCAAAATACTTCAATTAAATTAAATGCCAATTCTTCCTATGTGACATGAAGGCAATGTCAAATAACCACTTGAGATACAAATGCCCCAGGGTAGTAATCCCTTTAAGATCAAAATATCTGTGGAAATTTTTTTTAAAAACAGGCACAGGTTTCAGGTTCCCTTGGTGCTTCTGCTCCTGTTTGCTGAATTTACTTCACCAGGGTGTCAGAAAGGCAGGGGTCAGGTATCAGTGTGGCAGCTCATGTGTGTTGAACTAGAGAGGGCAAGAAGGTCCTGCTGCCCACAGCCCAGCCCAGCCCAGCACCACATGGCCACACGAGCAGCTGCTTATTGCTGGTCAGTGGAACAAACTGTGTTTGAAACATGTCTGGGGACAATGTGTCCAGGGCTGTGTTTTATGTTCCAGGTCAGCATTCAGGCAGCTGCTGGGGGAAACGTGCACAGCTGTGCCTCCCTTATGGGAGACAGACCTGTGCCTCTCTGTGTTCACCCCAACACTTCTATAGCCCTCCCAGGGTTAACATTTATGAAGCAATTTTTAAAGATTCCCTGTAAAAATGTACTTTTGCCACAAGACCAGCACCTGGCAGAGAGGGACAGACCTCTGCTCCACAGGAGATGAACCTTCATGGCTTGAGAGGAGCCAAGTCTCACCTGGGACAAGCCACTGTCTCTCCATTTTCCCTCACATACCCACTGCCAGTGCGTGCTTAGGCTGGCTTGTCTGTTAACAAATGACCTCGAGCACACGTGCAGAAACAGGGCCAAAATAATGCTCATGGCACAATTCCAGCTGATGGGTCCCAGCCTGGAAGAGCCTCCCGACAGCTGGCTGCCTCCTCTGCTTGCAGCCCAGGGACACCCAGCATGACTCTTGGGACAAAGGCTCCTCGGGGAGGATCCCTTTCACCTAAGTTTAGATGCTCTCAGCCTGCAGCTGAGCGGGCTGGCCACGGTCCCCTGGGGAGGAGATCAGGCACTTCCAGGGGGCATGTCACCTCCCCCTGGGTTAGATGAAGGTCAGATGAAGCAGCCTGGAAACACCAGTTGTTTCACAGACTATAAAAGGGTTCTCAGCTGCCAGCTCTGGGATGGGACACACCATCCTCGAGGTTTGGTTCCTTTGCCCAAGAGCAGATGTCTAATATCTGCTTGGCCTGCAGCTGCTGCCCCCAGGTCTTTCTTGCCCCCAGATCCAGGCTGATCACCGTGTGCCACAGCCCTTCAGAGCAGGACACTGGTGGCCAAGAGTTGTGCAGGTCTTGCTCAGCATCCTCCTGCACTGGGCTATTGGAGGAGAGATGTTTGCCCACTGACTGGCTGCAGATGGGCACTGACAGGGGAGACCACGTTCATGGCAAAATGTACAGAATTGCCCAAAATATTTCAGTACTGGCTGTTTATACATTAGGTTTTTTCCTTTTCTTTTTTTTTCTTGTTTTCTTTTTTCTTTTATCATACACACAAATTTCAGAAGATGTAGGTTTTGTCTGCTTCTAATTAATAAACCAAAAGGAACGACTCTGACATCCAAGTGATTCCTATGCTGATTCTTAAACCATTCTTTCAAGCTTTGAGACCATAAAGCCTTCTCACCCACAGTTTCAAGAAAAAATATAAGTAGAAGAACTTTCTACAACTACTTCATATGAAGACTCATGAGCTGTTTGATTTGAAGCATTCTTAATATCTCAATTCTTAATATCTCAACTGGACCCAAATAATGTGGCATGTGAAATGTTATCCTGAACAATTAAAACCTGGCAAAGTTTAAGGAACTAAAAACAGGAAAGAAAAATATAAAGGAAATGGCTAGATGTATTTATCTGCATCAGGAATAACTTGCCACTTAATACTAATGAGGATCATGTTCATATTGGTTTAGCCAGGTGCCAAATGGGATTATTGTCTCATTTGTGACATGTAATCAATAGGGAAATAATAGCAGGAAACCTCCAGTGATTAGAAACAACTCAGATCCCAGGAAACTACGCTTCTATTCCTGCTCCAAGACCTCACTTCTCGCTCTGCCTGCCGTCCCCTGTCCCTCCCACACACGTAACAAGGGGCAGAAACACCCGCTGCCACCAGTGACCTGAAAGCTTCTGGGTTCAATCCCTGGCCTTTGGGAGAAGCGCACAGGCACAGTGCCACGCCATGCCCGGTTAGTCAGCGTTCCCTCGCGCTGCAAGCATTCCCTCAGCCGTGTTTCCGAGGAGCGGGGCTGCCGGGGCTGCCGGGGCTGCCGGGGCTGCCGGGGCTGCCGGGGCTGCGGCAGGAGCGCTGCCGCCGTTTCCACTCCAGGCACGGCTGCACCCTGCCCGCGCTGGAGCGGCAGCAGCTCCGCTCTGCTCTGCTCTGCTCTGCTCTGCTCTGCTCCGCTCTGCTCCGAGGGCAGCCCACTTCTGGGACACTGCAAAACCGCAGAAAAGGGGGTCTACCCCGTATCTATACCCCGTAGCTATTTTTGTAAGAAACCACAGAGTCTGTAGTGCTTCATCCTGGGGAAAGCCGCACAGGCAGCTTTCTAGCGTCTGTGCCTCTCAAAGCACCTCTGGGTTTTGCTGTCACAAGCTGACTATGAGTTAAAAAAAAAAAAAAAAAAAAAA
>VZSE01014411.1:0-32164 GCA_013398275.1 Promerops cafer | reverse complement strand
AAAAAAAAAAAAAAAAAAAAAAAAAAAAAAAAAAAATGGTTTCTCTAAAAAGTTTTGTCTTACGGTGTTCTGACACCAATCCAGTAAAAGTTTTATTTGTCCTGATACTGAGCAGGCTGTGGTGACTGAACAGTGACTGGTTCAGGGACTTGAGACTGTTGGGGAAAACAAAGGTGGTTTTTAAAGGAATTTAGAGTTTGGACCTGTTTTTCTGACATAATAAAGAAAACATTTAAGCTTTTCCTCTTTCATTTTTAAAGGTCAGTCACTTCCTTCTTATATTTTATTGGGAAAAAATAGGAGGAAACCCAGATTCTCACACCCTTAATGTCGGGAAAATTCATTAGCAATCCTAACAAGCATTGTTTTTTCTCACAAATATTGTTACATATTTTAAAATGAAATAGGAAATCAACTGGAAAAGAAATTAAAACCTGTAATACCAAAACAGATAGTTTTCCCTCATTTCATCTGTCACAATGTGACCAGTTCACTGTCTGTCCAGTAGACAAAGCATATTCCCAAATTTCTAAGAAAACAGAGAAAAGGCAGGCAAATTTTTTTTCAGAGGGTGAATATTTCAGGTCACCCTTATGCACATCGCAGAAATCTGAAAACAAATCACAAAATCCCTTAATCCACAGGATTGTTTGGTTTATATTTTTAGTTTAGCCTTGAGGTTCATGGCCAAGATATGAAACCAGACAAATCTTTTGCTGGCTCTGCTACAGAGTCCCTCTTTAACTGTGGGAAGGTTAATGAGCCTCTCTGATTTTCCCATGTTCTCATATGTACTATATACATACATATTGTCAGACAGAGAGGAACAGGGTCTATAAATGACTCCAAAGTCTTAAAACCTAGTCTCTACTCAAGTGTCAAAAATAACTGAGTTGTTTTCATGAAATGGCTGTTACTAAAATAGCCACAGGAAAAGGAAAGGGGGTAGCAGGTCTCTGACAGTCACACGGGTGAATATTCCAACCCCAGGGGAGGGACACAGTGCTGTCACCCTTCCCCAGCACCTTTTGAAGTGTCACTACCAAGCAGCACAGTGTTCCCAGCAAGTGAGGCAGCAGACAGCAGTGGTACCTGCCATCTCTCGGGGTCTCTCACTGGATTCTAATGCTGCCCTGTGTAACTCCCTGTGTGGATCTCTGGTAGAATTACATGGAATTCATTATTCAAACATGGCTCTAGGGAAACTTTTCTTTTTTCCACTAAACTCTTAATTTTTTCTTTCCCCTCTTATCCTCTGGCTGAACAAAAGAAACTCTGTGACTTTCTTTTACAAAGCTGGAAAATCTGCAGGTGAAATGGAAAAAAAAAAAAAAGCAGAAGAAGAAGAAAAAAAGGAAAATAAAGAAATAGCAACAGAAATGGAAAAAAAAAAGCTGAAAGCACACCTCTGGGTGGCACCGAGCTGGCACACCGGGCCCCTGCCACCCCAGTCAGCCTGTGTGGTGCCAGCTTGGAAACAGGAGAAAGCAACAGCATCTCACAGTGACCCCCAGTGACCAGCTTTTAAGCCAGGCCTGGGGCTGAGTCTCCTGTATTATTGCTTAAGGAAATTTTTATTTCTTCTGACCTTTTCCCTGGTGCACTGCCTACTCACCCAGGAGGGCAGAGCAGCCATGCAGGCCTCTTGCCTTTCTTAGCCACAGGGACTCTCAATCCTCCATTTTCCATTTCTCCAGCAAACAAGAGTCAAGGCAGTGCCAAAATCATGCATTATCTTCCCAGCTGAAACTGGAAAGAAACAGGATTCTGAGAAGAAGAAACAGGGATTTCATAGTAAGTAGGATATCTACTTGAGAGCAGGAGATGCAGGAGTTTGTTTTCTCTCCTGACACCCCCACACAATACAATTTTTTCTTTAGTTGAGCCAATGTTTGCTTAATGCAAAACTCATTAACAGCCTGGACAGCAGAGATGATCAGAGACCAAGCTGTTACAGAAAGGGACCTGGCTGGGTATTGTGAAACCCACTCCAGCACGTGCAGACCGTGGAACACCTGAACCTCCCTAGGATTTTGCCCCTTCCTCCCTTTGCTCGCTCAGTACGATCCCTTACTGCAGAGGTGGAAGGGAACTGGCTGAGTTCAGGTGGATTTGGGGCTCAATTTACCACTAAACATGAGCTGATGACACCAGCAAGTGCAGCAGCACAACAGGAGCAGGTGTGCAGAGTGAAACAGCTGGTGGTGGGTCCCCACTGCCCACTGCACACACCTGGGGGAGGTTATTTCTACTTCGGGGTGGGTCCTCTGGACCCAAGGGTCTGGTTTGCTGCCATGGCAGCTCTGTGATGGGAACCAGAGTATGGTTAGGTGAGCCAACCAGATGTGCTATGAAAATGCTCCCTTGAGCTAAACTAAACCACTGATGAAGACAGCATCAGATTTCTTTTATCATTCCTCATGAAAAATACGAATTTTCCACACAATTCCATGCAAATTAGTTTTGTTTATTGTGTTGTTGTTGTTGTTGTTTTTAAGGTAGGCATTGCAGCTATAATTAGAATGTAGTTCTGGACATAAAATATTCCTTTTGGGGACTGTACACGAGATTAAATAAGTAAGCTATGAAAGGTTGAGACAGAGGAAGGCATAAGCAGAAAAACAAATCATAGTAGCCTGCAGATTTGATTGCTTAAGACAGGACAGAAGCACTAGGTAGTTTTGATTCTCAGCATTCAATGTAAATAAATGATTGGTTTTTTCACAGTAAGAGCTTGTTAACATACCCAGACATCACCAAATGGACTGTTTCATTAAGCTCTTCTGGAGTACTATCAGTATCATTAAACCATTATTGCCAAAAAAATAATCTGAGAAGTTTGTGATTGTTAGACCAAATCTCTGGGCAGACCTAAAAAGCAGGTAGATTAGCAGAGAAGTAAGAAAAATGCTCAGTAAATGCCCCAGGAGTTTTATAATTTTGTTTTCTTTTATGTTCATTTGAAAAACCATGGAGTTTCTCTCACCACAGAATCACTAAATTAATTGCTGATTCCAGCCATACAGCTGTGATATTTCAGGGGAATTGAATGGCTCTGGAGCTGTGTGTATAAATCAGGCAGATGCCTTCTTTCATTCTGCCCTGTCTCTCCTGTTTCTCAGTGGTGCCCTCCAAGCCCATCAGGCTTGTCAGTGGTGTCACATCCTATTCCTTTACCTCCTCTCTCCAGCATCAGCACTACCAGGCTTCCACTGATCTGCACGAGGTTTTGACAGCTTAGATTGAGAGCATGACCCTCACAGCAGTCACGGGAAGCAACCTTTTGATGACATCAGTGGTACAGAAACATTGCCTTTGGTAGAAAATAGCTAAATTGCATTCTGAGAATATTTAATGAGTTCAAGGAGAGACTGGTTTGCATTTCTTTTACCAAAACCCAACAAAATGATAGGTTTTCATACATTGTTAGGATTTCTCGGTGACTGAAGTACCACGAGGAAGATGCCACACTGACCATAATGCTTCCCCATGGCTTTAACAGCTCCACACCTCCAATTTAATACTGTGATTCCTTGGTACTTGATAATAAAAACAATATACCCAAGGGTAAGAAACCACGGTAGCTGTGAATGCAGCAGAGGGCAGTGGGCTGTGAGGTCTTTTTGTGTTTGCTGATGACTTCAGACTCTGAGGTTCCTGAGCATCCCGCTGGACAAGATCATAATGTGACATCAGATGCTCTGTTTAGGGGGTGCTCCACTGCAATTCGATGGTGTCGTGATGAAGCCCATTTATTGCCAGGTTACGCTGACAAACCTCCTGTATCTGACATCCTAAGCAAACTGCAGTAGTACTAACCTTCCCATCCAGGGTGGCATCACTGAATCATAGAACAGTTTGGGTGGAAGGGGCCTTAAAGATCATCCAGTTCCAAGCCCCCTGCCATGGGCAGGGACACCTTCCCTAGACCAGGTTGCTCAGACCTCCATCCAGCTTGGTCGTGAACATTTCCAGGGACATCCACAGCTTCTCTGGGAGACCTGTTCCAGTGTCTGAGCACCACTACAGTAAATAATATCTTCCTAATATCTAATCTAACCCTGCCTCCACTTTGAAGCCACTTCTTTGTCCTATCACTACAGTTCCTGAAGAAGATTCCCTCTCCATCCTCCCTGTAGCCCCCTTCAGATACTGGAAGGCTGCTATGAGGCCTCAACACAACCTTTTCTTCTCCAGGCTGAACAACCCCAGCTCTCTCAGCCTGTCTTCACACAGGGGGAGCTCCAGTCCCCTCATCCACTTCATGGCATCCTCTGGACTTGCTCCAGCAGCTCCATGTCTTTCTTATATCAGGGGCACCAGAACTGTGTGTCATATTCCAGATGGGGAATCCTCCCTAGAGCAGAGGATCTGGATCTGGAAGAGCACCCAAGAATCATTGAAATCTTCCTCTGATACAATCTGGACTTCTACTGCTCACTAAATGTCAAAAGCAGCTTTTGAAAAGGTATATATTGCATATCAAAATCTCCACTGACTCCAGGACTTTCTCCTGAGTAAACAGGAGAACCTGCTTTGTTGCTGTAAGGCCAGTGGAGGGATCTTACGGAGGGTGCTGGGAAGCAGGGTGATAAAGCACTGAGTATGTTCTGTTCTCTCAGTCACCAAATCCTCCCTGAGGGACTCATTCCATGTGAGTTTTGGGTTAGCCCAGAACAGTATTCCTTAAAACAGCCCAAAGCAAATCACTCTAGGGAAATATGATAGTATTTGGCTGTTGAGTATTCCCCTTGTTTCTAGTAACCTGTAGCTCAAGGGCTTTCCAAGCTCTGAGTGGCATAACCATCAATTGTTTTCTCTTCCATGAATCTAACCGGTGTCTCCTTGACCCCATATAAATTTTAAGCATCTGTAACATCTTGGTATGAATAAAACTTAGTCCCTAAATATCTAGAACTAATCAATCCTTTAAGCAGCTTTATTGACTTCTGAACTCTCACAGCAGCACTTAATTTGACAGTTAATTTAATTTACCACCTTCCAGTGCTAGTATCTTTACTCAAAGCAGTGCACAAGATTTTTTTCCCATCACTTGAATTCTTCATTAGGTTCAATGCGTGACATGAAATAATATGCAGGAGGCTATAAAGGAAGACCAGTGATATGGTGAGTACTGAAAAAAAAATGGATGGTTTAAAGATGAATTAAGGAAGAAATGGGCACAATACAGAAAGCGAGTGGCTTCATTTACTCCAGTTGTGGATGTTGAGACAAAAGTAAGAATGTAGATATAAGAATATAGATAAAACTCCATAGTAAAAGCCTTCTCTCTTCTTGACCTACAGATGTTTAAACTGTCACAAATGTGTGATCACTTCAATTGAGACGAAATGTGGTTGATGCATACACACACACAGATTCAAGAATCCTTGGTGAATTAGTGACAGTCACATTTTTAAGTGAAACATCAGTGCTTTCTGGTACTCAGTATTAAATTTAACAACCTCAGGGATTGCTCATTTACAGTAGGTAATGCCCATGAGCATGCTGGATTTTCATGACCTTAAATCAGAGGTTGACTTGTGTATTCTGCTGTAGCCAGTTCGGCTTCTTTGCAGAAGCTAACATCTGGGCAAAAATTAGCAGAAATATCAGTTTCAATTAATATAGTGTTTTACAAATCAACCCAAATTGTCACTGACAGAACTAGGCCTTAAGTGCTACATGGGAATTAGCTTTCCTAAAAATTCAGCAACTGAACAGACCTGAGCAGATGACCCACAACTCATCTGTGAAATACTCAGCTTGGTGAAATAATTTGTTTAACTGTGACCTAAATAATGAAGTATACAGTGTTAGTTGTCAATTAATGCTGTACCACAGAGCAAGCAGAATGTTATGCAAAACAAAAAGCTGCTTATAAGGCAGTAGAGATACCTATTATGAGTTCTAACCAACCTCCCCATCTTTTTTAAGGATTTAAATATAACTCTTTCTTGTCAAATCTTTTGATGAACTCTATTACTGATGTTGGAATGTGATGACTGTCAGCCAAGAACTACATTAGAGTCCATAATTGAATTTCAAGGGTTGTCAAGAGCAGGCTAATCAAATAGCTGCTCCTAGAAGTAATATTAAATAAAGAAAAAAAAGAAAGTTCTCTTCTGGCAGGATGCAAAGTATGCCTATGTCATTTCTAATAGTATGTTCAATTTTTATGGGCTACCTTTGTCTGACATTCTTCTCTTGTATAATAATGATTCATTATATATAATGTATTCCATGACTGTAACTCACCTCTTAGTGCCCAAAAATATGACTGCAGCTAGACATTTGCATTGTAAAACAAAAGCATAACACCAGGGTTTATGAAGGATCCTTTTACATTAGTTTCCTGACAGGAATGCTAGATTTTTTTTCCTGAAGTAAAATACTGACGTCAATTAATAATCTTAAAAATCTAGCACAGGAAACAATTAACAGCTCTTCCTTCCCTGTGCTTAGGTAATTTGACAATTTTAGGGAAAGCTGGGGGGCAAAATATTCCTTGGCCATTCAATGAGGGTGAAGAACTGCACTCACTAAACCGATCATTAAATCCATGACCTGCAGTTTGGAAGTTTCAGCAGTGTTCAGGCTATGTGACGGGTGGGTTGTGGTCCAAAAATACAGAAATGCAAGCAGTGTCCCCAAACAGTGCTGAGTAAAATGGACATGATGCTCCCTGAGCCCTCAGTTAAATATAGTGGTTGTTCATGACAGCAGGGAGGCAACAGGAAGGCTGCCCTGAATTAATTTTTCCTGCCTGCTATTCCCTGCCTGTTCTCGGGCAAGGCATTTATTTTCTCCTCACTGCTTTTATTCACCTTTTTTACTCCCAATTGCACCAGGACACTGGGGGGACAGACAGGACCAGGCAGTACCTTTGGTTCTGCCTTAGGTGCTCTCAAAGGAAATATGAGCACAGCTACATTTTTGATTTCATAGTTATTTACACTTTAACACCACACAGCACTCCTCCTAAGCTAAATGGTATTGATTCTTTGCTGCTGGAGAACAACCTAGAGAACAACAGCAACAACAGTAACACCTGCGGGTTAGCAAAATGTTTTATTATAGTAAAACATACCATACACAGAGGAGAACCAATGGTTATATTTTATCTGTCCCATCAAAGCAAAATACCTTTGTAATATTTCTCACTGTCTTAAAAAGGAAATGATAATAGAAATAATTTCATTATTAAAAATATATAGTGATTTCTATTTATTTTGTTCTATATTAGAAAGGCAAATACTGGGATGATGATATGGCTTAAATATATTAAAATTTTCCCTCTGGGGAGCTTGTCTTCATCTCTAGCTAGACCACACATGGAATGAGTTCAGGAATCTCTGCATGACAGCAGGTATCAACCCACATTAGGTGTAAATTTGGTATCTTCAACCAGAGTGCCTGAGTTTGGCAAGAAAAGTCTTGCATACTTATTCTACAATCTTTTTCTTTTCCTGTATATTAACATTTCTCCAGTATATTTTCTTCCTATTTTTTTTCCCTCCAGATAATGCCAAGTTTGTCTTCTCTTGTTTTAATTATCACATGGTAAAGAACAGACCACGATCTTATAACACAAACTCATTTTAGCTTAGTAGAATTGATAACCATGGCTGGTGCTTAAAAATTCTGGGAGAAGTGAAGGAATAGGAGAGAAAGAATGACTCCAGAGAGCAATTCAGATTTCCTTCATTAACACACCTGCACTGAATGACCTCCTGGAGAAATCTCTCTCTCTCCACTAACTACTGTGGAAGCCCAGGAAGACTTGGCTGGAAAAAAATTGCCCTTGTGAATCTGGAGTTCACAGGAGCCCTACAGCATCCAAACCTCCCAGGCACTGCAACCTCCATCTATGTCTGGAGAGTGTTCTTAGCCACCCCCAGTCATCTGCTGCTCTTCCCAGGAATCAGAGATGCATAGTGTGGTCTTTGCAGGCCTCAAGTTCTCTTACAGGTTGGCATTTGTGCAGCAATTAAGGCAGCAGATTGTCAGGCTTAGCTGGGATTTCAATGTTCCATGGAAAGACAGAGGAACTGTTAACTATATTTAGCAGTTCCTGTTAAAAATTACCGGAATACCAGTCAGGGAGGAAAAGGCTGCTACAAAAACACACTGGATAAAAGGAAAATGGCCTTTCCACTGAGCTGAAAAACACCAGCTAAAAATGACAGGTACAGCATCCTATCATGCCTCAGAGCATTTGTTGGACATTGTTCACAGCTGCTATGTGTACAACATCCTCACCATTTTCAATCAACTGGCCAAAACTGTACTATGTTGATACTAAAATAGCAGTAGACAATCTGTAGTGCTACATCCTTGTCCACATTCCCTGTGAAACCCTGAAAATCTAAGGCAACATTAGATCACAGCTGCACTGTTTTGAAAACCTCACAGGGAGGTTCTGCTACTCAGACTTGCTGCTCTCTGTATCCTGGTACACAAATGAGCACCGTGACAGCAGAAACACCTGGTCAATTCCTGCTGCTGTCACTTGAGCTCCCTGGGAGGTGGGGCCAAGTAGGCACCATCACATATTAAAAATACTTATGTTCAGAAAAGACTGGTATCCTGGTTGTCGATAGATTCATTTTCCTGGATATACTGGAGAATGTCCACTTCATTCATTGTCTGAATCCTGTCTTCCTTTTGCTTTGCCAGTGAAGGTGAATTAGTGCTTCTGGGGGCAACTGCTGGCTTCTGAGGCAGAGATGGTTTTGGTGGGACCTTAGGTTTTGGTTTGGAGGTAACCTCCAAGAGTTTCTCAAAATCATCTTCAACTCTGGAATAAAAAGAAAACATCAGCATCATCCTGGGAATTTCTGAACTGCTTTTTGTTTTGTAAGAAAATGCAATCTTTCAAAACAAAACTTTCTGCAGGAAAGGATCTACACTGATAAATTTCTCTCTCCATAGAAGTTTCCATAAGAACCATCTTTTTTATAATGTGGCCTTTCAGTTCACACAAGTTAACTTATACAAGTTAATTTTACAGTATGTTTTCAAATGTCTAAATTAAAGGCAATTTGCAATTACTAAATCCACCAAACTTTATTTTAGTTTTGGAAACAAATGTTTTTGATTTGTGACAGGATGCTTTGCTTCCCCATGAATTTTCATGGGAAAGTAAAATTATCCACATTCATCTCTGTTTCCTCTTCATCCCTATCACCCAAAACTGAGATTGAGCATCCCCACGCTCAATCATGAGAAACTGTAAACACTAATGGATTTAAAAATTCTGTGTTCATATTTGGTTCTGGGACACTGAAGAATCTGTGACCATATAAAACAACTCTTTCTGGTGATAATTTGCTTCTGATTCCTACTGAAATAACCCAGAACACCTCGAACAGTTCAGGGTATTTTCTACCTGCATTGTTTGACCTTATCAGATATGCAGCAGGCTGTGTGTGCCCAACTCTGTTCCCACATGAACTGTTAAAAGATTTTAAGGGAGCCTTTATCATAGATTATCTTGTGACTCCAAGAACTGTGTGCCTTTGGAAAGTCAAAATATGGAGTAAAGAAAAAGAAGGATGCTCTCCAGCAGCTCCACTCATTGGAACAGGATATGGTACTAGAGTCTAAGGAAGACACCTCTTTAGTTTCTTCTTCTCCATTACCAGGCAGTCCCTGGAGCATGAATAAATCATTTCATCTCATGTATTTTTTGGTTCTTCCTCTCATTTGCCTTTTGTACTTAGAATCATGGGATCACTGAATATCCTGAGCTGGAAAGGACCCATCAAGGGTCATCAAGTCCAACTCCTGGACCTGCACAGGACATCCAAAGGGTCATGTGCCTGAGAGAATTGTCCAAATGCTCCTTGAGCTCTGTCAGGCTTGGTGCTGTGGCCACTGCCCTGGGGAGCCTGTTCCAGCCTGTTACCCAGATGCCTGTGAAACCCCTGGGATAATTTCTGTTCCTAAATGAGACAGTGATTCCTCCCTTTCTCTCTTTGATCACCAGTTGCCTTAGGAGAGGTACTGTAAATGCCTCTACCACATGGCAGTACAACTGGTGGGGCTTTCTGCAGACAGCTAAAAGTAAAGCTGAGCTTTTCCATAATTTGGGAAGCAACTGATAAGGCAACTGTCCAGGATGACCAGGAACATGACCGAAGAACCAACATCTCTGAGACACTTTATTCCTCCATCCCCAGTGAATATTGTTTGAATGTTAAAACCAGAGGTAATTCAAGAGCTACAGCCCCCTCAAGCTAAGGATCCCACTATTACTACGACAAACTGCATGATTTCAAGGGTTTTCATGATCACTCTCACTAAAACCTGTGAGGAATTTACAACACTACTGCCCAGGCTGACACAAACTACACGCACCATGAACTGGCCATGAAGTCAATAAGGATTAGTCTAAATTTTCTGGTGTAGAGACAGTCAGAACCC
Organism: Promerops cafer; assembly: GCA_013398275.1. Lineage (NCBI taxonomy): Eukaryota > Metazoa > Chordata > Aves > Passeriformes > Nectariniidae > Promerops > Promerops cafer. The sequence continues at coordinate 21,736 of VZSE01014411.1, read as the reverse complement.
TTTATGGGACAACCATTCCTGAAGTCAGACAGATCTTCTTATGACTCCCGAAGGGAAAATAAAAAGAATCACTTTTAATGAAGGCTGCTCTTGTAACATCAATAGTATGAACACTAATATCTAAAACTAGGGAACACCTGAACAGACCAGCTGATGGACAGAGCCTTGAACTGCACCTTGAACTCTACCTGTGGTATTCCAGCAGGCAGCACCTCAAATTTCATCCTCTAAGTAACTCTGGAGATTATATTCTCTTTTATTTAGATAAGATTTCTGATGTCTTTTATTTTCCATGATTCCTTGTGGGTGACATATCCTACTTAACTTACAAAACACACTCAATGTATTTCTGAATTCCTCATCTAAAAAGAAATTAATTTCATTTAAGCCCAGGCCTTTCTGTTTGTTGCAAACTCTGATATCCAAGAGGTATCACACCTGTGATCACATTGCCAAGACATGTTCTTGTTCTCTTTGCTGTGTAATAAACAAAACTTGTTTGGGCTGGTATTTTTGAAGCCTCCCTTCTTGGCACAAACAAATAGTGAATGAATCAGCATCCATGTCATAAAGTTTTAGTCTTAAATAACAGAAAACATAATAAGCAGAGGAACAATGCACAATATACATAGAGACCATATGGAGGAAGCAGGATTTTCAACGAGGTGCACTACCCAGAAAGGGCAGCAGTAAATCCAGCTCACTAACCTGGTATGATGATAGAACTTCCTGAATTCTCTATTCCAGTTTCTGTGCTAATCACAGCAACAAAACCACTCATCACAGACAAAAAAATACCCCCAAAAGATCCAGTCCAGTAGGTTGGGGGTCTTTAGGGGGTGGGGGTTTGGTGTTCTGTTTTTATGCCAAAGATTCTGCAGAAGAAAGTCCGGAAGCTGATGATGTAATTTCCTTTTTCTGTCCTGAACTTTTTCAAGACCTTGGTAAGACAGAAGTCTCTCAGAACACAGCAGATATGTGGTCTTTGTCTCAAAACCTGCTTTTCAGCCGGCAGTGCTAGGCAAGCTGTTTGATCCACTGCTGTTTGATCATGTGAGACACAACTGTCCTTGCAAAACTAAAGAGGTAAAATGCAAAATGCCTCCGGCAGAGATAGGAACAAGGACCTCTATTTCTTGAAAGCAAATGAATTGTTACAGTGTATAACTACCACCATATTTAACTCCAGGCCAGGAGGAGGAAGAAAAAAATCAAGCAATTATTCTGAAACAAGATTAAAGGAAGAACCTTCCCACCCCATCTTTTTATAGACAATCAGGCACAGAATCCATGTAATTAATCATTCTTTAATTAGTCTCTTTCTTTTTCTGTAAAAGAAAAGCAGGGCCACATCATTTAAAATTCCTGCCATATTGTTGTGCTCATCCACAGACTCTACTGGTGGAAATTCTCTCTGACACAGAAAGCAATCAAAGCCCTTCATGACTGCTGGCATGTGGACTTCCAGACAGCAAACGAGTTCCGACTTGGAGACAGATGCAGCTGCCACAAGAACATCAACATTTTATATGCCATTTCTCTGGACTTTGTCCCTTCTCTCTGTACCACAGCTTTGGGACAGGAATGACTGTCTGCATGTACAACATGATGGGGACAGTGACCTCTGCTTGCTGGGAATGCTTTAATGAGGAGAAGCTGTAATGAAAGCAAGAGACAGACTGCCATAATTTGCTAAAGTATCCAAAAGGCTCATGCTTGAAGCTCAGTTGTGCAACTAACTGCAGTTCTTGCAGAACAGACTTTCATCTTTTGCTATCTTATTATCTTTATTTTGTCTGGTGTTAATTCCAAGTACGAGAGATACCTTGGTGAAGCCTTGGGGAGTGCTGTAACATCACATCTACAACATGGGAAAAGACTTGTGCCCAAAAATAGGCAGGGGACTTCAAAGTATCTGTTGCCCATCACGTCTGCTATGGTCAGGAGAGACAGTGTGATGTCCAGCAAGGCCCAGAGAAAGATAACAGGTGGAAGTTAATCCCAGGAATGCCAAGCACTGGGAGCCATGAAGGAGATCTCTCTCCTCCTGCTTCAGCTTTCCCCTGCAATCCATTACAGGTAAATTCACAGTGGTATTTTAACCAGGGCCAGGAAATGTCTGGACACTGGAATGTGATGGTCTGTATTGTTTAAATGCTACAAGAACCACTGGCATGGCTTTGGTCTGGGAGAGATTAGCCCTCCTCCAAAAACCTCTCCAGCACAACTCAAGTGTGGGATAGGGACCAGTGCCCTGGAGGCAGCTGCTCACAGTCCCCTTGTTCTGCAGCTGCAGAGTCCAACAGCATGGGTGCAGCCTGGCCGTGCTGCCTGGCAGAATGCCAGAGAACAGGCTCATTAGTGCAGTCAAGTCCCACAAGAAGCCCTCTGAGGAAATCAGCCTGCTGGTTATATCACTCACCTAGGAAATGAGAAAAGTCAATTTTTCCAGTCTGAAGAAGTTCAAACCTCTCTCTCCTGCCTCTCTAGAAAGTTCCCCAATCACCAGCCAAAGGCACAGCTGGGGCAGGGGAGAGGAGGCAGCTCTTGCTCCTTGAGCTGATGATGTCTGTCAAGAATGCAAATAACCTGGGGCAAGATGGTTCAAATCTGGTGGGTCTCAAGCCCAGCAAAAGCATCTCTTGCTACACTAGGACTCCACATCACCTCTGTACATTATTCTACACAAGCTATACATGTTCCTAGGGGTGGAGCAATGATTAATGTTTCCAGTCTAGCAAAAAACTTTGTTTTGTTGGCAAATTTACTTTATAGCTTTTCTAATGCTTGTAAGTAGCATCCCAATACATCACAGGAATGAAATAAATAAATTCTTGAAAACTATCACAGAAGAATTTGTTTTTCTGTAAACTACTGCAGCCAAATCAAGGACCTTTTCCCACAGTTCCATCACAGCAAGCAAGAGAAACTGCCCTGGAGTGGTCAGGAAACTTCTGACTCAATTATTGCAACCTTCTCTTCCACCTGTACATTGCTCAGATAATCCTCTCTCCATAGGATCTACATATAAACCTTCTGGAGTTTCTCAAAGCTATTTTGCAACCATAGTGTTGTTCTCATGCTCTCAGGACAGTGAGCACTGTTGCTGGAGATGCTTCTCCACATGACTCCTGGACAGGTTGAAGATGTGCTACTCTCTGAATTCAGCATCTGCTAATGCCTGCTGAAAGAAGAACACACAAACTCTTTGTGCTTCAAAGGTGGCAACAGTTCCTTGGCAAACCTGAAGCTGACAAACCTGCTCAAGAAGCTCTATGGACTCAACAGTGTCTGGGGTGCAGTTTCACAAATAGCCTCAGCCTTAAAAGGTATAATGCTCCTGAAAGGGTTATCAGTGTAATTCTAAGAAGGAACACACCAGATCTACCATCACAGGGCAGTAGATCTGGGATCCTGCTGCTGACACTTTTTTTCAGCACTGGAAAAAGACAAATGTGCTCACAGCTGCTTCCTTCCATCTCAGCTTCCTATTCATTATCAAAGGTGAAGCTAATTAAATCTCTCCTAAAAGGCTGCTCAGACAGCTGTGATAATTATTTCAGGCTAGGATGTGTGATAATTTATGTAATTCTGTGGGCGCACAGAGCTGCTGCAACATTGACAGGATCAATTCCAGCATAGGTTTTCCACAAAAACCTGATCCATCACACCAGGCAGGCATGATTGAGATTAATGAGGCAGAAGAGTGCATGCCTGCAGGGCTATGATCTCATTGGCATCACGGAGACATGGTGGGATGGATCCTGGGACTGGAGTGCTGGAATGGAAGGATACAGGCTCTTCAGGAAGGACACAGGCAGGGGACGTGGGGAGGGACTGTCGCCCTCTATGCCAATGACCAGCTGGAGTGCACAGAGCTCAGCCATGAGCCTCAGATGAGGAGCCATCCAAGAACTCAGGGGTCAGGATTAAAGGGAAGGAGGGGACAGGTGACATCATAGTGGGGGTTTGCTTCAGGCCACCTGACCAGGAAGAGTGAGTGGATAAGGTACTCTACAGACAGGAGCAGCTTCACATTCACAAACCTTGGTCGACACAGAGGACTTCAACCACCCCATTATCTGTTGGAAGGACAGCCAGCAGGGCTTAAGCAATGCAGGGGGTGCCTCAAATGCATTGGGGGCAATTTACTTCTCCAAGTAACAAAGGAGCCAACAAGGAGAGGTGCTAGACTGGACCTCTTCTCACCAACAAGAAGGGGCTGGTGAGGAATGTGAAGCTCAAGGGCAGTGGGGCTGCAGTGACTATGAAATGGTGGAGTTTGAATCATCCATGGCAGTGAAGTGGGTGCTCAGCAAAATCTGGATTTCAGGAGAGCAAACTTTGGCCTCTTCAGGGATCTGCTTTGTACAGTCCCATGGGATAAAACCCATGAAATCTACCATTGCACTTAGAATGCAATTGGTTCTTCTCAATGCTCAGCACTTGTTAATGTCAAGTTGGTGATTCTATTTAAAACAGTAATTCTCATTTCATATGAACAAGTATCCACAGAGAGCACAGTCTTCAGTTTGCAATGAGAACGTTTATCAGATTCTCTTCTCCCTCATGTTGTGACAAGCACAGCCCACACACATTTTGCAGACTCATTTGTCTCCTTAACAGCCTCTGCCTCGTGAGTTACAGCCACTGCTGAGGATTCACTGCTGTGCTGACACTGCTGTGGTGCTTCTGCTGCTGCTACCACTCAGGTACCATACAGATCACAAAGAATTCGGTTGCTTCTGTGTTCTGCTCTGAACATTATCTTATTCCCATCCCGCCTTTGGAAGAAGGTTCTGTCCTTCTCTGCCTTATGCAGCTCTCTTCTAACTCTGCCCATGATTCAGAGTGAGTCAGACACTTCCCAGATCTACCACACACATGTGAGCAGACCCTGAGGTACCTGTGAATGCTCACTGCACCAGTGAAGAGCTCCCACATGTGCATTATTCAGCTACTCCACTGGAGTGCAGTGAACATGTCCAGGTTTCTGGACCTACCACAGACCTGCTGACGCACCTTAGCTCAGGACAGTCCTAGATCTTAACAAAATGTGTCCAGATAAACTTCCAATATGATATAGCTGACTATGTCCAAGAGACCAAGATATTTCCATTTCTAGTAGCATATCCAGCTCTAGCCCACTAAAGGAATGGGTTGTCACAGCTCCTACTCTGATCTGAGGGCTGCAGAGAGATTTCTTCAGTCCCTTTTGGGAAAGGAGAGTAATTGTCAACACATACAGGGCAAAGGCAAGACTTATTCTTAGGTCTCAAAATAAGCTCAAACTCCCATGCAGGGAGATTGCAGAGTGCAGCTTATGTTGAACATTTTCTCCCCACAAAGGGTCACTGAGTGGAAAAGAGACTGTGGTACTGCCCTGCAAGAACATTCAACACCAGTTTGGTGGGAAGGGAAGGTGGGAGATGATTCAAATGCTGCCTCTATATTTATGAGACCTGACTGTTCTGCTCAGGCTTCCAGCTGAAGAGAAAACAAAGTGCATTTTTGCCTTATCACTGGAGAAGGTTCCGCTGTGGGATTTCAGGTGACTGCAGTGAATCTGCATAGAGGGGAGGTGAAGTGTTGCATTAGGTTAGAACAGTACTGCCACCCCTCCTCCCCTCTTGGACAGAAGCTTCTCCTTTACCCTCAACTGCCTTGCACTGAGTTCACCAGCCCTCTGTGATGTGAAGATAACACCATGAAAACCCCTGGGTTTACCAGGGGAATTTCAGAGGGTGTTAGGCACTTCAATAGGTCAACATATCCTGACCTATCTGCCTATACCTCTTGCACAGCCAGGAGTCACCTCTGGATTCCCATAGCAACTTTCCCATTGGACCACTGGCATGATTTTCTGCTTCATTACATGTATTCATTTCCAATTGGATCTTGATGACTTATCAACTGTTGGAAGCACTGAGACAAATCAGGAATAAACAAAAACTACGGGAATTTAAAAGAAATTTAATCTTTTCCCATGGGTTCCCATAACCATCTGGGTGTGCTGCTGCTGATGATGATCCCAAACTGATCTGAAAGCACGGTCTACTGGTCTCAGAGCAGACTTCAGAGACCTTTCTCTGAACATATATAATCCAAAAGACAGAGACCAAGATGATGGAGAAGTTCTCTCTAGTGGATAAAAATGTAAGGACTGCACTGGAACAGGCCCTTCTCTTGTAGTCATATGAACACTGGATGAAGTGCTGTATGCTGAGATCACTAGCAGGCAAGAAAATATTGCAAGCACACGTGTGTTTGCTCCCAGTACACCACAGCCTGAAATCAGGTCATGTCCTGCCCCATCAGCTTCTATAAACATCAGGTGGGCTTGTCAGGGTGCAATGCAAGATGGCACCCAGCCCAATTTAACCTTTGCTTAAAGTAAGTCAGGAATTACTGCCGAGATAGCCAGTGCTCTTCCATGCATAGAAAGCAACAGCTGCAAAATTACCTGCTTCAGGAGAGGTTTGAAACCACACACTGAGTCTCTCTCCGGGGTTTAGTACCTGCTGTGGAAATCATACATCCTAACAGGAGCCGGTTGACACAAATTAGCACTGGAAGCATGCTGGCCTCATCATTCAGATGCCAGCTTGAGACCCAGAAGGAATGAATTTGACTCATTACTGCAGCACAGATGCCCTGTGTCTCTCCAAGCGTTGGTTCCCTGCCTGATCCCTGGAGGATTATCGGTGCAGGCGAACCAGCCCTGTGAGAGAGATGTCAGGGGTAAACACATTATGTGCTGATGTGCTCCAGTGCTACACTATCAAGGGAGTAGCAATATATTTTACCCTCCCACAGCTCTCAGCTCCAACCCTCCTTCCCACTAGATTAAAAATTAAATGCAGGGTGATAAAGAATCCTTTACAGCTGTGGAGGTATGCACAGGATCCCTCCTGGAAATATGCACGGAAGCCTGTGAGCCATCAGCATGAAAATCATTCCTCCTCTGGCAAGAGCCCCTGATTTCAGGCTCTGAAGCTCACCTGCTCTTTATCTCTGGGCTTTGTTCCCCACTTTTCACAGTGGAGGTTAGGTTCTCCGTGCATCATTTGCAGAAAGCAGAAGTGTCATGTTAGAAAACAAGAACAAGATAGCACACCTTGGGCCTTCAAGGCTCTTCCTTTGGAGTCACAAAATAATTCCTTGCACCACACCTTTCTGAAAGGGTCCTCCTAATTTCCTTTTTAATGTGTTTGATGTCCAAGCTCCATGACGCACGTTACATTTTACTTGTCAATACAAGTATTGATTCACAGTTTGCATTTTGAGTATTTAAGCTTTGTCTCCAAATTAATCTCTTTCAATATCTAAATAACATCTCAGACCACCTTCATCCCACATGACAGATTTGAGATGAGTACCTCAGCAGTTCCTCAGTGTCCTCCTCAGGATCCCTGCTCAGCACATACTTGCTGTGCTCACAGGCAGCTGGCAGCAGGAGTGAGTCACCCAGTCTCACCACCCCACCGAGGTCTGGGTCTTCAAATAACTTCAGATCTAGAAAAGGGAATCAGAAGCTGCTGTATTTAAATCATGCTATGTAACACAACGCCTGCACTAATACTAACTAGTAAATCTGGCTACTTGGGTTGAAGAAACAGATCATGTAGACAATTCTTTTTTTCCAAAGACCTCCAGTCCACAAAGTGCAGTGATACTCTGCACTCTAAGGACTTGGTAAATCTGCTTTTTCCTTGCACTCAAAAGTAGGTCACATTACTCCTGTTAGTGTGGCATGAATGACTGTGGGACAGCCAGCTCCCTCAGACCTTAATATCCCAGTTCAAAATGTTTACAGAGAAAAGCTATGAGAGCTACAGGTTTCATTTGTTCTTTCTGAATGATTCTAGATGATTCTGCTCAGCTGAAGATTTGCCTTAACATTTCCAAGTCATTATTTAGCCTGTATACTATGCACCACTGTAATTTAAAGGCTCAGTTATACACATGCTTTAGATAAAACAACCTGTCTATATACAAATATAAAATAGATTTACTCTCTTTCATCTTTCTTCTGGGACTGATTGATGAGAAATCTTTTTCTGGGCCAAAGAGTCCTTCATTTGGATCCACCTCCTCTTCAAAAATGGTTAATTTGGGCTTCTCTTCCTTGGCTGGAGGAGCAGGTGTCTTCTTTGCTTTTTTAGTTCTAAAACATAAGAGAAAAGAAAGTTAGCTGCAACTCTTCACTTAACAAGCAAGATTTATGGCTAGAAAGTCTCATAAGCTGAAAATAGATGGCGGGAGGCAAGGAAAGGTTTAGAAAAAGGTACACAGGCATCTGTTAATTGCTGGCAGGAATGGGATACTGACCTGGAGGGACAGTTGGTCTGACATTCTCTAGCTGGAACCATGTTGTGTATTCTTAATATATGTCAAGGAGTCCAATGGGAATGGAAAAAGCAGAGCTAACAATGCTGTACTGTGCAAACTACTACTCAGAAACATTTCAGCAGTTTTACTGCTCCCACACAGAAAGCTTCAAGTAAGAAAGATCAGTTCCATCAACACTGTTTGAGACAGACAGAAAAGGATGGCTTGAAATACAAAGTGCAAGTTGGTCCATTGCACTGAATCCTGTTGACAGGTCTTAAACAATCCCTTTGGCTCCATTTCCTTGCCAGTTCCTGCTGCTGTTTATGATTGCTGCATACTCCTTTCATAAAGGTATTAGACACTCCCTCATTTCCACATGGCTTAAACAAAGAGAGTTGACTCCCCTTCCAAGAGCAGAGTGAAAAGCAACCGCCTCTTGCTCACATTCCACCAGCTGAAGCTACAAGGCAGCTCTCACAATAAGTCAGCTTGAGTTATGAGGCAAACCAGACGGCACAGAAAAGAAAGTTTAGAGGACAAAAACCTTTGGGTGAAAAGTCCAATTCAAACTAGGCTGAAAGAGAAGCAGTGCCTAGGACATACATGCCCTTCCAAAGTAATTGCTGTATTTCAGAGATCTTTAGTCTCAGCAGCTCTGGCCCTGCAATTTCTAAGGTAGCCCCTTTGAGTGCCTCTTCCAATAGAAGATCTGATCTTCTCCTCTGCAGAGAGCAGGTCAGGTTTCAGCCTAGAGCAAACCCAATTATCAGCACTTAACATGCCATAGTCATCAAAAACTAAGAACAAGGTCAAAAGATTACACACACATTCCAACTACATTAAAGAGTCTTGTAAAATCCTCTTCCAATTTCAGCTGTACACAAAAGCAGAGTCCAGTTACTTCCAGTTATTTTCACAAGTTTATTATCAACAAACTGGAACTCACAGATGGTATTACCTTGCTACCACCACTTTGTGGCAAATGCAGCCTAAGAGCAAGCCCCATGTAGAACCGAAATATTGCTTTATTTGGAAATATATCCCATTTGTTACTCTAAAGGTATCTGCAGGTGTCAGCAACAACTATTTATGACAAAACCCTTCATTTTAAAGCAGAAGAAACTTTAATGAATTTTTTCTTTTTTGCATTCATATTAATCAGGGATATATCTCGAGTAACTTCTGAATTTGAGCTACTTTTGAAAGCCCAGCTCCAAGGAACTGCTTCAAACTGAAGCGTTTGTAGAAGACTCTTCTTCCAAAACCTGTCATAATCTGAAGTTATAATATGTACAGGCAGCTTTCACCCAGGATGCCTACACAAACTCAAATTAATTGCTTTATTAACTGTAGTAAGGGATCCATCACTCAAATGAGCCTAAGTATTAAAGGAAAAGGTAAAATAAACAACAACAAAACCAGAAGAACAGTAGGACCAAGTTGTTCAGAGCTGACAAACCAATTAAAAAAAAGATTTAATAAACACAAATAAATCTGATCTACTAGGGAAGAAGCAACCTTTACTTGCATAATCCACGCCTCACATAGTATTCTTTGAGAGGTGAATGACAACATAGGTGATGATTCGCCAACCTACAGAATGGCAAAAGTCTTTGACAAGACCCCTTGTCCATTTAGAGAGTTACAACAGCTCTCCTGATGCATAAGAGCCCATCATGGCACAGGTAATTAAACGCACTAGCTAGTACATTGCCAAGCAACAGGTCTCCACCCCAGTGAAGTTAGCGAGGAATTTACTATTAGTTAGCTCAAGTATTTGCAGTAAACAATATCAGAATAGTGGGAAACACCAAAGAAAGGGAAGAGAATCATGAAGAGCATTATACAGAACAGCATGTAAAACAGAAATAATGGAGCTGAAAGGTCCTGGTAACAACCTTCTGGGTAGTCTGGCCACCAAACCAGCCCACTAACACGTGCTCACTTTCTGTTTGGCCAGGGGACTCCTCTGGCAGCTACAGGGCACAGGGCCAGACCCGCTGGGCTTGACTGGTACTGGTAGGAGCAGGAGGAAATTGTTTTTCTGCCTTCAAGTTGTTTCCCCTCACTACCCTTCTAAGGAAGCCACTGTTGGACTGCCAAGTAATTCCAGCATATCCATACAGGGACACTGTTGAAGTCAGTCCCTAAGTGGGAAACAGGATTCCCACGGTTCTGTATTTAGCAATGCCAGTCCAGACTGCACTGCTGAGCAGAGGTTAATAGATGAAAAGGGGGGTGTGAGAAGTTTAAGAGACTGTCTGAGGTTCTGCAGCTGGCCTGAGTGTGCATCTGCCTGCCCATCCCCTCTCTGTATATTGGTGCTACCTCCCCATTAGCAGGACCCAGGGACTCTGCTGGAGCCAAGCTGATTGTGAAGCCCCAGAATGGCAGGCATGCAGAGGAGAAGCTGCAAGGACAGCTAATTTGATGATCATGATGTACCAGGGTGCAGTAAACTTGTGTAGGAATGCAGAGTCTTTGGGGAAGACAGAAATGAAGGAACATTAAGTCTTCCAAAGTATTACTGTACTCAAACCCTGCACTTCATTAGCACCTTCTTCATACATCACGCTCACAACCTTGGAATCTGACATTTAGAAACTACGAGCATCCAGCTGGCAGAAGATGACCTGTGTTATTGCTATTTATTTATGAAACAAGTGAACTTTTGGAACATCACTCAAGTGACTTTTAAAACCTTAACAAAAACCAAACCAGCCCTGAGGATGACGCATCCTTTGTTCAGCAGAAACTATTTACCCAGTTGAGCCTACTGACGTCTACACACGAAGCACTATGAGAGTAACTCAACCAACACTCCTGTCTCCTGCTCCGACTAAAAAGGAGCCTCCTAAGTGACTGTACATAAAGACTGGCCTTCTAACTGACATGGACCAAAACTGGGTGATCAAAAATTAGAGTATATGAATCCACCTAGTCAGGCTGCTGGAACACTTGAAAGTCCAGCTGAGACTCCTGGCTCCCACACGATCCTCAAATCACCCATGAAAATGTCAACAAAACCCTGTATGCAGACACTTACAAACCTCACTCACTTTGTGAGCACAGCTCTCCTGTTACTGTATACTGACACAATGTAGGTCACTCATCTGGCAGCCTCCAGGTCTCACTGGCACAGCAGCAATGCACAAGAGCTTTCTGGCCAACTGTGGAAAACAGCAACGAGGATGACTAAGACACACCAAAGTCAGAAGATTTCCAGACCTGTGTGTGATAGCTGTGAAATGCTGAAACTACAGATCCAATGCTGGGTGACATTGGTTTAAATCACAGTGTGTCTACTGTGCTCTATACAGAGAGCAGTCCCTGCCCCATGCTCACTGCTGGGTTAAAACAGTGAGTGTTGTTATCAAGAGCATGTGTAATCTCAGCACACAGGCAAAAGCTTTCAGCTGTTATTATTCAGAAAATATGACCATCTCTTTTTATAGAAATAAGATTATGCTTCAGAAAATGAGTGTTACAGTAATATTAAAAAAAGACTTAATTCAGAATATACATACTCATATATTAGGTATCCATGGAATTTTACAAGGGAAGAGCTCACTAATATAAATGGACATCCCAACTCCCACAGATCTATGTTCAGGCTTGAACAAAAGAGCTATAGCTAGAATAGCAGCAATATTAGCACATCTTCTTGAAAACCACGTCTGAAAAACAAAGATCCTATACACTAGTTTGTGCAGAAAACAAAATGTCATCTGCTGCTTTCTTTTCACTCAACAGTGCTCATTTTCCAGAGCTGCCTGATAATAACAGACAGGACAAAAGGGGTCATTCTCAATTGCTCTGGCCAAGGGATGCCCAACAGAAATTCAAAGCCCATCAGCTCTCACAGCCTCACTCCTAAGCATTAAGCTGCCAGGACAAGTGCTGGCTGCAGGGATACTTTCCCTCACACAGCAATCTTTTTCTTGTGGATATCACGCTAATTTACAGTATTTTAAATGGCTTTGGCATGTCCCAAAGTAAGGTAATGTGTAACTGACAGAATAAATCTCCAATTAGAAATAATTTGGAACAAGAGTATTCAGTTGCAAAGCTTGTCTGCTGCAGCTCCGAGATTAGGTCAGCCTTGGATTATTGTTCCAGTAGAGCAGCAGATGGAAAGAAAGCCTGAAGGAACAGATTTTCAAGAGTTCAGCTCCCATCCAGGGACCCACTTTTGTGGAGAGATTTTTCTGAAGGGCTCAGAACTCAAGAGTACCTGTTCTTCCTAAACAAAGGCAAGCTCTGTTTATAATCTGTCCTCAAGTTTTCTGATTATATCCTTTTCCAACGTAATTTGAAAGCAGATGAGAAGACCACAGATGGACAACTTTTGCTTAGTACACAGCTCATTAGCAATAATCATAACACAGAAACATTTCCTAGAATGTTTTCAACTAAATAACTAATAAAACACTCAAGCACTCATAAGCCTGGCAAGGGAACTAGGGTTACAGAGCAGACTGCAAAGAAGAAAAATTACCAAAAAGGAAATTTCTTTATAATTTTTCCTCTGATTTTCTAGACTAAACCAGAGTGTAAGACTCGCTGAAACAAGTTAAGGACAACAAAAGACAAGTTTCAAAACATAATCATACTAAATTAAACCACAGTGGTCCAGAACAAGAGAAGCATAATAAAGTTGTGAATAATGACGTGAAAAAGCCAAAAATACTCACTAGTACTTTGGTTTCATCTGCAAAGCAGCAAAATGGTACTTTCAGGGTTTCTGACACTGAAATTTTTCTTATCCTAATACTCATGTTAATGATGAATATTTTCAGACATGCAATACCAGCTAACATGCACTAAGGTGTTTTGGAAAAATTGGCCAGGTATTTTCTGCACCCTGGATGTAACTACTCAACACATTTTAGAACTCCAGGGAGGTTACAGAGGGCTAAAAATAAAATTTTAGAAATCAGAAAAGTTAAAAAAGTAGAACACAAGCACGGGCCAGTGAGCATTCCCCTGATGCTCAATAAAATTATAGAAAGGCAGATCATCAGATATAATCAGTCAGTAATTAAAAGAGCATTCATTACTAAAGTCTGGCCAGAATTATGCTATTTTCTTTTCATGAACCTACAGCCTTAATTAATAATGGTATCTTACCCAAGGTGACACAGCAATCCTGAAAGTTGCCATCATTTTCTTCTGAAGCAGGAGCAGGACAACAGAAGTTTCTCTCCTCCATGTCCTGCAGACAGTGATCTCACTGCACCACTGCAGGAACCTGCTTCTCTGTAGAGATCCTGAGCCATCTCTGCATTAACTTGGACACTCAGATGCCTCAAGCAATGGGGGATAAAACCACAACACTCTTTTGGGAGAACAAGGAGATGAGAATATTATGTCTGTCTATGAATTAGTAAAAGAGCTACAAGGCAATCATCATGATGGCAGCATCAGGGCTTGATGCATACCAGCTTTTATCATGCCCTTAATTCTCTTTCTCTCTTTGAATGTCTGGCAGGATTGATTTCGAATTGATAAAAGGAGACAAACATTGATTTTTGCTCTGCTTCCCTCTTCTGGTGCACCTTTTATTTTCCTTATGTCCAGCCTTTACAATTTCTGCCCAATTCCATCTTTTTTTCCCCTTTTCATCCCTCCTCCTCATTTTCCCAATGTTTCTGGCCAGTATCAGACATTTTCTTGCTCCACCTCCAGAATCTGCAATGCTGCCTTACCCTCTGGACTGACTATAAGGCCTCCTCCTTGTCATCTTGAACTCCCTTCTTCACATCATATACCTCTTACTCTCTAGACCTCTGTTCTGGACTCTTCTTTAACCCTAAAGATCACTACCATTGGTCAAATTATGCTTTTGAAAAAGACCACAGGCAGTAACTGAAAGACAAACAGGAAACTTCACTTGGAAAGTGGGAAAATGCAGATGAGAAAAGGTAAGGGGAAGAAAAAGGATAAAACTAAGCAGAGGTAACAGTAGGCAAAACAAGAGAAAGGGGAGAGGTTGAAGCTGATCACAAATAACTAGCTGTAACTGCTAGTCTCTAAAAATAAACAATGTTTACTAGTCAGTTTTCAATAAAAGGCAAAATTCATGTCAAATCTTAAATAAATGCAAAATCTTTCTGAAGAAACAAAGTTTCATCAGGAAATAAAACAAAAGAGAACAGTTTGGACTTAAAAAATTCTTCAAGACATTATCCCTTGGTTTATTTCCTTTAAAATAAAATTCAAGCTAAAGGAGTTACTTTTAGGAATAGTTACATTTCAGCACTTACTTCTCAGGAAACTTTCTTTCAACCCTATAAAAATTACACTCCAAAAACAAAATCCATTCTCTTACATTAATTAATGATTGCTGCAAGTCTGTAGCTCCAAAATGAACAAATTCTTGAGTAAGTACTGTGTTGCATGCCTGTAAAGTGATCTCTGTATGCAATATCGCTCAGCAAAAAATGTGCCATAAGAATTTAAATTTGACCACTGTAATGAAATCAACCTGCCAGCATCGTTCCTTTATGACACATTCTTCACAAAACATCCTGAGAAGCTTCACAATCCAAGTCACCCAAGCTGAAACAGCGTGTGAAAAAAACTTGCTAGTAAGTATGTTTTCTGCCACAATCTCAACAGATTTGGGAGCAAACGCTTAAAAAGAAGGCCTCACAAAGAGGGAATTAAAGGTACTAAAAGTATGCAATGCCATGCTGAGAATTCTTACAAGTAGAAGCTAAAAGTGACAAATGCAAATAGCAACCATTTTGGAGAAGTGATTCGTTTCTTCAACACTGAAATGGTGAAACCTGCTCCCCTCCTGACATGAACATACTACTGTAGCTTCCTGTTAAGTCTGTTTTCTGAAAAAGTACTGAACAGGTGAATACCTCATACCATGAGGCATCAGTGTTGATACCTCATTTTCAGATGTGCTGGGCACTCACACCTCATGGAACAGTAGAGTCACAAAATGGCTTGGGTTGAAAGGGACATTAACATGACCTATTCCAACACCACCTATCCCTGTTGTGTACATGACACCTGCAATTAGGCTGCTCAGAGCCCCATCCAACCTGGCCTTGCACACTTCCAGGGGTGGGGCATCCACCATTTCTCTGGGCCAGTGTCTCACCACCTTTACTGTATTTATATCTCATCTAAACCTACCCTTTTCAGCTTAACACTGAAAGTTTCAAAGTGTCATCTCACTACAGGCCTTGGCAAGGTCTAATCTGTTTGGTGCCTCCTTCCAAGGACAAGCAGCCGGTTTGCAACCGCTACCTCTACTAATAAAGTTTTAATTTGGGGTTCTTTAATCTTTACCCCCTCACAACAGAATGCAGTCTAGCCCCCTGGACTCACACTGTGCTACTGAGGAGGAGATAATTACCACTTTGCTGCTGCCTCACCTGAATTCCCTCCTCAAGGAAGGGGTACAAGAGCCCAGACTGTAGACACAACTCGAATTTTTCTCTGTCTGTGAACAGAAAAGCTTCAAATAGGATAGAGGATGTTTGCATAAAAAAACGTTTGGCCTCTCTAATCTCTGACGCTCCATATTAAACTAAGTCTGAGTTTCCTTGTCTTTGCCTGGTACCTGCACAGGCCAACCCTCAGCCTCCAAAAAACCTCTAGCACATAATATTCTAGTCTAAAATTTTGTCTGACGTGTCTGTCACACTACATCTAAAGAGCTTATGAAAAGCTCGAGAGGGGCCAGTTACCAAGGCATCGAGCAGATTCCAGCAGTAGCCAAGCAGGATTTGCATCAACTTGAGGAAGGATGATGGGGCTGAGCCTGGTTCCCCACTGCCTTCCCTCCCCCACATCCTGCTGTTCACAGAGGTCACTTTTTTCTCTTGGCTGTGCCACGGGTAAAACAGAACTCTCACCACAACTCAGAGATGGCTCCACAGGAACTATAAGAGAGAAGGACACAGTGAGACATTGTCAGAGCTAAATGAGACCGCTGTTGCAGACACGGTGCCGTGCTCCAGCTGCTGCCTCTCCTGCTGATCATGACATCAAAACATCTTCCATAAAAAGAGAACACTGCTTTCCTGCCTACAGGTTTCTTGTGATGATTTTTTTTAACAGAGGTAAGATAAAAGTGCTCTGGGTGAAATATTCCCTAGGCCATGGATATACCTACTGCATGAAGCAATTCCACTTGTGATGCTGCAGACACTGCTGGAGGTCAGACTGTAGGAACAGTCACACCAGGGAGCACCCCAGACACAATCTCTCTCTCCTAAGCAAGACACTGAGGCTCTGCAGTGGCAGCTGCCTAGGGGCTGCTTTCTGCTGTAAGCAGAAAAACGGCTGACAAAATTCGTATTTTTAAATTGGATTCCTATTTGTGATTTTATTGCTAACTAGCTTGATTTCTCAGCAGAGAAGCTTTTGCAAGGTCAGTAATTCCAGGGGCTGGGCACTGAGCTCAGCGTGCCAGTAGCTGGCTGTCAGGCTGGAGGGGGGTCCAGTGGGGAAGCAGCACAAACCCCCTCGGGAGCACAGCAGGGCCAAGCACTGAATCACTGGAACCTGCTAAGTGCCAGCAAGCCACAACATGTGACTGGAAGAAGAAATGAGTAGTTTTCACAAGTGCTCTGGCTTATGCTTGTGATCCAACTCAGCGCTAGTGTTATTTGGCAGCCATGACAATATTCCAAAATCTTAACAAAATTCACTCCCCTCCTACTAGCGAAAAACCTCTGAGCTCAGCCCAGCCAGAGGACACTTGCTATTCCCACAGCACTCTCCAGAGCTGGCAGATAGATAATCCCAGGCCTCCAGCTAACATCTCACATCCCCAGAGGATTATGACTTAACACAAAGAACATGAGCCTGTAGATCCACACAACTGACTCCTTGCACACCCCACTCCTTGCTCCTGCTCAGCCACCTGATGATCTGCTCCTGCCCACTGGCCCCTTGAGATGGCTGCATTAAACCCTGAAGATTCCAGCTGCAAGGGGTGCAGCAGGGAAAATGGATCAGGGAAGACAGACCGTGGGTAGAAATGCTGGTAAACATCTCAGGCTCTCATACCCCAGATGACATGAGATCTCAGGCTTGTGTGGGGACAAAAAGCAACTAACATAGAGCCCAACCAACCAAGGAGACCTCTTTCCAGGCTTAACTACTGGTCACTCACAGTGTGAGCCAGGTTTAGCTACTGGTCACTCACCTGTGACCTAACTTGATCCTTTGGGTCACTTTGCTGACTCACAAATCCTAAATTCATTCAAAGAACATTAAAGCTCTACGCTGTGAAGAATCTTGTACCATCTAGTAAGTTGGAGACGTGAGAAATTACCTGAGCTTTGGTAAAGGAGGATGTTTGGTTAAATACAGAGAGGGAACACAAATTGTATCACTGATCTGTGTCAGTAAGAGGGATGACTTGAAAACTGCTGAAATGATGCTGATGAAAGCAGGGGAGTAGCAATTACAAGTAACTGCACAATGTTTTGAGCTTTAACTCCCTTGTGTTACAATGGCTATGGCAGTGCTGGAGGAAGAATGATCCCTACAGACAGAAAACACAGACTCAGGGCACTTCAGGATTTGGATCCATAAGCAGAAATGCTACAGCAGACCTTTCACATGCCACACAGCCAGGACAGAGAACAAACACCACAAGGTCAGTGTGGTTGTAAATGCACAGTACATCAGATATGGTCAAAATGCTGATTCACAGGGCTGACTTCTTCCTGTAGCCAAGTCCCTTCATGCTACCCACCCAGCTCCTGGCCTCACTCCTGTCTTTCTTCAGCTTCCTTTGCTCTTCCAAGAGGGGACACTGGTACCTGCTGTACTGGGTTTGCATGGCAAGGTTTTGGTAGTGGGCAGGGGCTACAGGGGTGGCTTCTGTGAGAAACTGTTGGAAGCTTCCCCATGTCCAACAGAGTCAATGCCAGCCAACTCCAAGAGGGACTCCTCAGTGGCCAAGGCCAAGCCCACCAGCCACGGTGGTAGTGCCTCTGTGATAGCATAGATAAGGGATAGATAGATAATATTCTGCAACTGCAGTCAGGAGAGAATCAGAATGTGAGAGAAACAGTCCTGCAGATGCCCAGGGCAGTGACGAAGGCAGAGAAGATACTCCAGGTGCCAGAGCAAAGATCCACCTGCAGCCCCTGGTGAGGCAGCTGTGCCCTCACAGCCCATGGAGGCCCATGGGGGAACAGAGATCCACCTGCAGCCCGTGGAGGATCCCAACCTGGATCAGGGGGATGCCTGAAGGAGGCTATGACCTTGTGGAGACCCCACACTGGAGCAGGCTCCTGGCAGGACCTGTGGACAGAGGAGCCCATGCTGGAGCAGGTTTGCTGGCAGGACTTGTGACCCCAAAGGAAAAGGATGTTAGGAGTCCTCCCCCTGCAGAGGAAGGAACAGCAGAGATAACATGTGATGAACTGACCACAGCCCCTATTCCCCATCCCCCTGCACTGCTGGTGGGGAGGTAGAGAAAATCAGGTGTGAAGCTGAGTCCAGAAAGAAGGGAGGGGTGGGGGGAAAGCATTTAATAATTCAATTTTATTTCTCATTGTCCTGCTCTGATTTGACTGGTAATAAATTCAGTTCATTTCCCCAGGTGGAGCCTGTTTTGCCTGTGACGGTCACTGGTGAATAATCTCACCCTATCCTTACCTCAACCCATGAGTCTGTCGTTATAATTTCTCTCCCATGCACAGCTGAGGAGAGCAGTGATGGAGTGGCTTTGGACAGATTTTGATACTGAATTCCACAGCAGAGGTGCCATGAGCACAGGCGGCAGCACACACAGGGTAACCTACTGAACAAGAGGGCTGGTGCAGGACTGTATCCATGCTTTAAAGCACTTGGCGTTGGTCTTCCCTTGTTCTCTGCAGCATTCTGGAATTAATGTTTATTCTGCAACTGTTTTTAAGTTCAGAGTGCTTGAAATGACATGAGGGTTGTGCTAGAGCTCTGCAGAGTCATAGCCTGAACTGGCGCTAATGTCATACTTCAGGCTCAGAACAAAGGCACGTGGGGGTGTTTGAAGGAGCAAAGGCTGGTGTGATACTGCCAGAGGACTGTATATGGAGGGAAGCTTGACATCCATGTCACCTTCTAGAAAGGGTCCTTGTGAGGGGTCCTGGGTACCAGCCCCTTCCAGGAAGAAGCAATAAGCAGAGAGCAGAAAGGAGACTGCTTTCCTTTGCCATGTTGTCCATTTGGCTGTAGGGCTTAAGGACATCTCGGCATCTTTCATAATATCCACCAGCAGCACACGACAGCACCATGACAGCATCCCTCCTGTGAGCAATGGTGCTGTGCTGCCAACAGCTGGAAAAGGACTGGTAGACCAAGGAAGTTCCTCCATGAGACTAAGGGATACAACAGGCTGGGTAACATCTCCAGCACCACCTCCCAAGGGCAACTAAACCAATGCTTACTGACAACAAACCGCAATGTTTGGACAGCCCCAAAACACCTCACAGCCTTTCAGAAATCACTCTCTCTGCACCTCTGCATGTCAGGGCATGCCAGCATTGCTCCTTTACAGATTAGGAATGAAATGTAGTCCTGAAAACCAGAAATGAGCTATCTGCAGCCTAAACGGGGTATCTTTAAAGTGAAGAATTGAAACTAATTCTCCTGAGACTTTGGTGCACAGTTCTACACCATGTGCTCCTCCTTCCTGTTCCAGCATCCTGCATTGTGTGGCACTACCCTCGTCTCTTGGCAGTATCACTGAACAAATAACAACTCCAGTGAGGTCAGGGTTTGGTGTAACAGCCCCTGAGGGACGAAGTGAGGGTTAACCCTCAGGAGTCTGTTGAGAACACATTTGCTTTTTTCCATATTACAGGAACAGCTGGGGCCATGGCTCTGTCACTCATAGCTAAGAGAAGGAAGATGGATGACTTAGGAATAAGTTTCCAGGACAAGGCGGTTAACACACAACAACAGCCTATGCTGGCAGATAACCCATCACGCAGATGGAAAATGAGATGTCTGCTGCAAACGGGTCTAGATAATGTAGTAAGTGCTCATTAGGCCCGCAGGCGCAGGGCGGGGCTTTCCTCCTGCGAGCGGCGGGGTCATGAAGAGAGGGCTCTAGGGAGCGCGGCGAGCAGGAGCGGGTGAACAGGAGAGCGGCACGGCAGTTCGCGCAGGCAGGGCGAGCAGAAAGGGCTGCAGGTTTTCTGCTCAGTGGGGTTATTAGTTTGTTGTTTGTTGTGTTTTCGTTGGTTGGTTGGTTTCGCGTTTTTTTGTTAGCAATGGTTTTTACATGATCCAAAACTGCAGTTAGTAAAAGTGTACGTAGCCAAATAGAACCCTTCCAAAAAGGATGCGTCCGTCCAGACCCCTTCCTGTGTGGAGTGTTTGAGCTTATCAGTGGCACCAGGGGAGTTGCAGAAGAAGCTTGCCTGTGGTGTGAACAGGTGAATGATCTCCTTTCACTGGTGGCTGAGCTTAGGGAGGAAGTTGACAGACTAAGGAGTATTAGGGAAAATGAAAGGGAAATAGATTGGTGGAGTTCCACCCTTCCATCCTTGAGGGAGGCCCACCAGGAATCAGAGGATTCCCATGCCTCCCACTCTCAGGCAACAGGAGGACACCTGATCCCTGAGACACCCTTCACCTGGGATGAAGGGGAGTGGAAATGGGTCCCTACTCGAGGAGGCAATAAAAATTCCCCCATCACCTACCCAGGTGCCACTTCAGAATAGGTATGAGGCCCTGGATCTAGATGGTCAGCCTGATGATGTAGAAGAAAATTATCTGCCCAGTGGGCCTCCCAATTACACTTCATCTGTCAGACGCATCACCACCTCTGACGTTAAAAAGAAAAGAAGACACAGTGGGTGATTACCTTCTGAGGGGAACAGAGGGCCCCATGTGTCGACCAGACCCATCCCACAGGGATGTCTGCTGCCTCCCTGGGGCCTGGGTATGGGATATTACTGAGAGACTTCCTGGGCTGATTCAGCCCTCTGTTACCCACTGCTGATACTCCAAGCTGGCAGTGATGAGATTGAAAAGAGGAGTGTCAGGGCAACTAAAAGGGACTTTTGGGCACTGAGTCAAGTGGTTGATAGGGCAGGAGCATAGGTGGTGTTCTGCCCAGTCCCTTTGGTGGCACAGAAAAACAATGAAAGGAATAGGAGAGCCCACATTATCAACAAGTGGCCCAAGTGTTGGTGTCATCAGCAGAATTTTGGGTTCTTTGATCATGGGGCAACTTTTATGGCACCTGGCCTGCTGGAACTTGATGGGCTCCATCTCTCTGTTAAGGGCAGAAGGATTTTATCTTATGAACTGGTGGAACTCATTGAGAGGGCTTTAAACTAGGTTTGAAGGGAGAAAGGGATGCATCTGGGCTGTCTGGAAGCAGGCCCAAGGGTGGTAAGCCTTGCTAGGGGTGAAATCAGTAGCCCAG
>VZSE01014410.1:653237-756676 GCA_013398275.1 Promerops cafer | reverse complement strand
CAGTGTGGGGGCCTTCAGCTGCACGGAAAGCCCCAGGGCCACCATCCTTTCCCCAGCCTCTCACTCCAAACCCTGGGCTCATGGAGCCACACTCAAGTTCCTCGTGAGAGCCCAAAGGTGACATCAGCCTGCAGCTCACCGAGGCAGCCAAGTCCTTAACCTTCTGTGCCAAGCGTGACTGTGTCTTCTTTATGATGGCAATCTCCTCATGGAGATCCAAGGAGAGAGACGTGTCCTAGTAGAGAGGGGTGGTGGGAGTCAGTCCCTGGGGAGGGCCTGTGGGGATTGTCAGGGCTGTGCAGGCAGCACTCTCCATGCATCCCGCCAGCAGAACCGAGGTACGGGCTGCTGTCTCAGCCCCACGACTTGCTCCCAGCAGCAGTTCACCTCTTCCTGCGCCTCCTGGCCCTTCTTTATGTCCTCTGCCCTGGGGGACTGTAGGAAAAAGTGGTAAGAGAGGCAAGCCCCTGAGGAGTGTCTGTGGGGAAAATGACCTTCACCAGCAGAGTGGTCTGCACAGACCTGGTCCTTTGACACACTTGTGATTCCACCAATCTCCTCATGAAGAACCTGTGAAACAGTCCGAGAAACAGGGATGTCAGAGGTGATGGCCAGGGCAGCAACACCCCAAAGAGCCCCTCCCTGCCACGGGCAGCCCCTGGCACAGCCAGGTGAGCGGGGAGGGTCCCGGTGCTGCCGGCCCCAGCCCGGCTCAGTGCCAGAGAACTGAAGCCCGTGCAGATGGCAAAGAGCTGCTGCCAGCGGCTCAGCCTCTGCCTGGGCAGTGAGGGCAGAGCCAGCACTGCTGTCTGAGGAAGCAGGGAGAGGCTGTGGGGTGGGGGAGTGCCTGGGGGCTGGGAAGAGCCTTTACCTTGGGCATGCGTTTCTTGTAGACTTCCATCCCCTTCTTGATTTCTTTCACTTCAGCCGCCACATCAGCGAGTGAGGGGCCACTCAGCTGGCCCGGCCACGGCTCCTCGGTGCTCAGGTACTGCACGTCCAGGTGCTCCAGCACGGCCTGCAGCAGTTTTCGCATGGCTGCAAAGTGAATGGCCCCCTTCTCGGGTATCCCGATGGCCAGATCCAGCATCTGGGAGAGGCTGAGTGTGTCCAGGGACGTTGCCATGTCTGCACACGCTCCGTGCCTGGTTGGTCACAAGCCTTCCTCCCAGTAGGGTCTGTCAGGGATGAGCAAAAGCAACGATAAAAAGGAAGAGTAGCCAGCGGGCTCCTTCCTCCTCCTTTGTCCGTCAGAGGACTGGAGCCTGCACTGCTCACGCCCCTTTTCATCACAACTCCCGTTGCCAGGCAGCACACCCCACCCCTGGGAGCCGGTGGGTCACAGACTCATGAAGTCATGGAGTCATGGAATGGCTTGGGCTGGGGCCTCAAAGATCCTCTCTTTCCAATCCCCTGCCATAGGCAGAACACCTTCCACTAGAGCAGGTTGCTCCAAGTCCCATCCAGCCTGGCCCTGGACACTTTCAGGAATGGGGCAGACACAGTTTCTTTGGGCAGCCTGTGCCAAGGCATCACGACACTCGCAGGTCAGATTTTCTTCCCAACATCCAATCTAACCCTGCCATCTCGCAGTGTGAAGCCATTCCCCCTTGTCCTGTCATTCAAAGCCCTTGTGCCAAGTCTCTCTCCAGCCCATTTGGATCCCCTTTAGTGACTGAAAGGTGCTTGAAAGTCTTGCAGGTAGGGCCAGCGGCCCCACAGAGCTCAGTCCCTGTGAGAGAATGGCCAAACCTGCTGCTTTCACCTGGGTTTTGGACATTGGCTACTCGGTGCTTTGGCACAGCGATCCCCAAGCCTGGTTTGGAGCATCCATTGGGATCAGCCTTTGCCAGGGAAGCAGTGGGGTGCTGCTCCTCATGCCGGAGGTGCAGGAGGACCCTCGTGAGCACCTCACTGAGTTGGAGAGTTGTTGAGGCATCGACTCCTTTCTCCTCTGGAGTTCAGGGCAAAGAGTCTCCGTGGGTGAAGCCTTTGTACAATTTCTTCCAAGTCAGGTTTTATGTCAGCTTGACAGTCCATAAAGAAGACAATGAAATTAATCCTGCCAATGTCCCCAAGACTGTGGGGGAAGACAAACCAAGTTCTTCCCTTCAACACTCACCGTGCACCCGCACCTGCCCCCTTCCAAAACACGCTCTGTTCCCCCCTAGTCCTTCCTGCTTCAAAGCTCCATGGCAGCGACGTTTGGGTGAGGGGATACTGAGCTGACTTATGAGCCAGCGGAGGAAATAAACCATAGAGGACTCTCAAATCTGCTTTCAAGGATTGGGAAACCTGACAACATGGAAAGGGAATATATTTCCTGCATCCTGACCTTGTCATACACCTTCTGCTGTTTCTTTGTCAGACATGTGAATATGGGAGACTCCTCCAACTCCTCTCTGGCACATCTTCTTATAGCTTTAATGTCTTTAATCACTATTGCCTCGGTTTGTGTTTTTCACCTTCCAAGATTTTTTCTTATCCCTAATTTCTTGAGCTTTTTGTTGCATACAGTATGAGAAAGAAAAGCAGCATCAAAGGCAGCTGTCTGCAGTAGTGAGCAATCAAGTTAATTTCCAGTGACACGACAAGGCTTGTAATAAGCAGCACATCTAGGGAAAAGTATAGCAAAGTACGTTCCTTTCAATGCTGTGTTGTTTATTGTCCAAATATGTCTTGCAAGAGATTGTAGGAAGATGAAATTGGAACAGTGAAGAAGAAGTAAGATCAATAAGTGAACAATTAATTACGAACATGAGATAAGAACAATGAAATAAGAACAGGAAGGTAGAACAAGAAAGAAGAACAAACAATTAAGAACATTAATACAGAACATGAATGAAGAATGAAGAACATGAATTAAACTGGCTTCTCTGCCTTCTTCAATTTTTTCATTGGAGGCTCCATTCCAGCTGGAGACCTTGGCTGTGTATGTTGTCTTCTGTATGGGTGAAAGAAGTACATGATGAAGTTAATTCAAAACAGTCCCTCTCCCCACTTGTTTTCCTCTGAAATGTGGTTTGGGTGTTTTCTCTCCTCTCCATACGCTCATGTCAAAGCATCTCTCAGCTGCTGCCATAACGCTGCTGCCCATGGAAGAACTTGGTACCGTGGAAGAGTTCCTGCTGCCAAGGCAGAAGAGCAGCTACTGTGTGAGTGCAAAAGCATCCAGGAGGGTCCATCTCTCTCCACTCTCCTGTGCCCAGTGAACTTCCAGAGCTATGGATGGATTTTGGACTCCCTGCATTGCTGCCTCAGGACAATGGATTTGTCCTGTTCTTGTTCTGCAGTTGTTATTTCCTTGCTTACGGCATCTGGGATTTTTAGATGACCTCTGGGATGGATCAGCTACAGTGGCAACACTCCCTGCCCCGCAAGGACAGGTGGTGGCCAGTGTGGTGGCTTTGCCACTCAGAGCTTTCCACATGGCTTCTCTCGGTCACTTTTGGTCAGTGCAATTAAATCCATACTTACAAATTAATAATTGGGATGGCATATTTCCCGCTGGGCGTAAGCATTGCTCCCTTTGTGTTGGGGTCCTTCACCTCCACCATAAAACTCATGGGAATTCCTGAGCTCCTTTTAAGCCTGGGAACAGGGCTGGTAGGTGATGATGGAACAGGACCCAAAGGTGCCTTCAGGTCACTGCAGGTTTTTGGGGGTAAAAAAAGAGGAAGGTAGGAATGTGTGTCCCTTGTCAAAACGAGATAAACATGTGATTTCTCCATGTTCTTCCGAGACCAGATTTGACCTTACCAACACTTACTTTAGGGGCTCATAGTAACGGCAGGACTGGATCATCATGGCTTTGATCTTGTCCTCCTCTGCAGCATTGGCCTCAGCCAGATTGGGGGTCTGTGTGACAGGGGAGGGGTTGGACATACACATGAAGAACACGTTTAATCCTCCACAGCCAAAGACAACAGCCTCCGCGCAGCCCAGGAGAGATCAACCTCTTGAGGTTTTGCTTTCACAGATATTCCTTCACAAAAGCAGCCGATTCAGAGATTTAATAAATGGGTGTTTCATTGACACAGTGTTTTTCTGTACAGGAACATGATCCCGATCCACCTCTCTGCAATCATTGCCATCAACATTTACAGCGAAATTTACAGACACTTGACCAATGTGTTTGAACCCAAACGGTTTACAAAGCACAACCAAACTCCACCAGAACATGTCTAGGATTAGACCCAAATTCAAATATGGCACTTTTTACAAAGTAATAACAATACCAAAATAATTTACACTGTCTGCAATCAAACAAAGGAGATTGTGTTATCCACTGTCCCTAGACCCCAATTTGAGAACAAGTGCAGCAACCAAGGAATGGATCTATAGCTGTCATGGCCAGAAATTCAAAATTCAAGCCTCGCAAGTGTTCTTGTTCCAGAAACATTTGTTTTGGCTGCTGCAAACCTCCCTGAAATGTCCCTAACTCACAGCCAGTTCAATTCTTCTGTACACATTTGTACAACACAAACTGTTAGTTTCCAGTGCAAAACTGATGAATCAGAATGGGAAACAGGTGCTGAAGTGCTGCTGCTTTGGGTCTGGAAAAGGAGTAATGCTGCAACATTACGTTGGGGCTGATAGGGTGCTCCCCTTCCCCCTTCCCAACCTGGGAACTTCTCTTTCTGGGATAGTATCACAACATATGTGCACTTTGAACTTACAGTAAAGTTTACTAAAGTTTACTTAAGTTACTAAAAATACAGTTTTGATCACATTACCACAGTTATCCAGCTGTAGATCACAGTATAAGATTTAAAAAGACTAAGCAAAGGATTTTTTTTCAAGTATTTGACAAAGAATATCTCTATACCTTAATGAGCTGGGCCAGAGAAAGAGGGGCAGAAGAGTCAGAAATCTGTTCACAAAAGAATTAAACCGTATTTGTTTTCAATGTCCAGAAAATTAATACAAGGCTGCACTGTTTAGAATGAAGTGCAGTGTGTAGGAAGAAGTGTGAGGCTGGGGTTTTACGTACTGCCTTGGATGTTCCCCTCACTGGCTCATTTTGGTTCCTGGCAGAAGAAATAGAGGTGATCAGAACTTAAAATGAAGCACTTGGACCCAGCATCAAGCAGTGAAAACCGACAAGAACACCTGAACATCAAACCATTACGTTCTGATAGTTGAGTGAATGTGGAAATTTGTCTTCATAAACTCTTCTCTCTTGGTACCTCCAACGCAACTAAAACAAGGCCCCAAAATCCCATTTCTACGGTGTCACCAGTTACACAGGAGTGTAGTTTCTTAGCCAGAACAGTGACAGTGTCAACGCTAAGGAGTGCAGGTTTCTTTCAGTGGAAAATAATCCCTCCTCTGCCAAAGCAATACCAGAACTGTCAGCAGCTCTGTCTCCAGAACAGTGTCTCTCTGTGGGAGCCCAAGCCCTGTGTTCAGATCTCTGCCATCCTTAAGCCATGACAGGGCCAAAGTACCCAGTGTGTTACAGATGCTACAGTGACTACAAATAGTGGTAGAAAGGTCACCTGGAAGCCTTTCCTAGGGGTTGGTGCAATTTAGGAGCTCTGTGGGGGGAAAAAGAGAGAGTCTTAATTGGCAGAATTTCCTTTCAGATGATCTTGAAACTGCAACAATACTTTGGGAGCTATTTATTACGTTGCACACTTGCTGAGATTCCACATACTCAATGATCTGTGTCTGATTCAGGTCCTCAGGAATCAGGCACACAACCCCTGTGACAACAGATCCTCATCCCTCCCACACATCACTGCTCTGCCAGATACTTCTGCCGTGCTTCCAGCTGGAGGGACAGAAAGCTCCTGTGCCTGGGTAATTGCCATTGCTGCAACTGCAGAGCCACTGCCTGGTGATCATCACACACGGGACTGATGGGATCTGAGCACTGCCAGCATCCTTCCTCAGTGCAGGGCAGCACAACACCCAGTGAGGTGCCATCCAGCCCAAAAGGGAGGATGCTGTGACAGGGGAGCAGGAAGCATCCATATTTGCATTAACCCCAAATCAAAGCCACGTTTAGAAGCACAACGCTGAGGCATCCAGAATTCTTGGTCTCTCTTCTACAGACAGTGTGTAAAAGCCCCAAATTTGGGGTGCAAGAGACTGGCCAGATACCCCACAGTCCCCACACCCACCTTCCCCAGTGGAAGAAAGAGCCAAATATTAACAACCAGACTCTTCTCAGATGGGAACACATTAAAAGTTTATTTCTAGTAATATGTAATTGTTACAGTGTCATCACTATACAGCCAATAAAAGCAAACACATACAGTCTGGAATCTCCTCATGCAGAGGAAACAGGATCTGTGACTTGGCTCTCAGCCCAATCATCCCAAGAACAAAACAAAGAGCATCACCCTAGGATTTACCAGTGCTGGAGTTTGAACCCCATGTCCCTGCAAACCTAACTGTGTGAGTCTGCTTTGGAGCAGATGCACTAAACTCTACCCCATGAGAAAGGAAATTAACAGCAGCTTTGAGCAGATACAGTCCAAGTGCCTGTGCAAACCCACATCCATGAAAGAATTTCACACCCTGACATCCCTCACAGGGAATCCAGTGCTTCATGGATACTCACGGAGCTCGAGCTGGAACTCTCTTCACAATGACTGAGACGTTCTTTGGGATCTGGGCATCATCAGGGTATTCTGAGAACAACACAAATGCAGAAGAAGTATGAGTCAGTTGGGAAGAATGGATCTTGACATGGAATTACATCAGAGAATCCCTTTAGAGCTGTAAAAGCCAGTTTTACATGCAGCACTGTGCTTTCTGGCCCTGGCTTTTGTCCCCAGGGCAGAGCATGGCTCCCCCAGCCTGTGGCACTGCGTGGCTGATCTGCGCCACTGCCCCTGGGTGGCCCCGGGGCCCGGGCCCGAGCCCCACTCACCTTCGCTGGTCTCAGCCTTGAGGATCTGCAGGTCGCAGTTGGCCACCTTCAGCCTCTCGCGGGCCATGATCTGGCGCTTGAGGTCACGCAGGGAGATGCTGTGGCCACGAAATGTGACCACGTCGTAGCTCAGCTTGGAGGAGAACTTGTAGTGGACGCCCGACATGGCCCCGCAGTCCCAGCTCGGCCTCCGCTCCCTCGGCACACGCTGGCTCCCAGCCCTGAGCTGGCCGGGGTGACTCGGGCGCCTCTGCCTCGGTGTGCGGCCCAGGGCACCCGGGACAAACCCGCAGCGGCTGCCACGAGCGCTGACAGAGCGCTGGGCACCCAGCCCTGCACTGTGACCTCGTGCCGTGGTGCCGTGGAGCCATGGAACCCCCAGAGCTCTTCTCAAAAGGACCATCATTACCAGCAGCACACGCGAGGCACAGCGCACCGTGGGGGTCACACTGAGGAAGGCCCCGCGTCTTCCTCAATGGTCCTTTCTGCTGAAGGCTGGACACCTTCATCACCGTGCCCCTTTCTCCCTTCTCCTCCAGGCATGTGCAGTCTCTCGTTCGCTGTTTCAGTGATTTTTTCGCTGCTTTTAGCAAGCTCTGTCCTTCGTTTTTGCAAGTTCTGTTCCCTGTTTCTTGCCAGGCTCCATCCCGGGTCTCTCACTTGTGACCAGTATTTGGTAGCTCCTATATTGGTTACAAGGTATTTTATTCTTGCCCAAGTACTCCTAGGCACAGCGCTTTTAGCCCTTTCAATCCCGAGACCCTGCACTGCACAGGGTCAGGGAGCTGCTGGAGATACAAGTGTGTCTTACCCACCTTGAAAAAAGAAAATAAGGGGATTATCAGGGGTATCTGCACAGACTTTGTTACAGCTCTGGGATACAGCTGCATGGACAGTTTTCATGGTGGTGTCATCAGGCACCTGCAATTTTCTTGGGGCCTTGCTCTGGAACAAAACCAGCACCTGCAAACCTCAGCTGCTCTTGGAAAGAATTTAAAACTTTCAGGTAATCTTGGTAGTAGAGAATTTAGAATCCAGGAAAAGAAGGAGCCAGGAAGCAAGGGGAAAATAATTCCAGTTTTTCCCTATATCTTAAGCAGTTGGCAGTACCTTCCTATAAAGGAACTACAGCCCCTGGATGCAGGAAAACATGGCAGGAGGAGATGGATGCTCCCTTGCTGTATGGGCAGTGCTGAGCCAGGGCACAGGCCACACGCAGTCAAGGAAATTCCCAAGTGAGATGTTGTACCGTGAAAAAAACCACCAGGCCCTGGCATAAATGCATCCAGTCCTGCCTCATGGGTGACACCGTAACCCCGTGATGCTCAGAGCATCCACAGGGACATCTGGTGGGAACACAGGGACAAGAGAGGAGGGGGCTGGGGGCTGGCAGCCCCTCCTGGACTGACTCACTGCCATCCCCAGTTCCATGTGCTCTGAAGGTCTGTGGTAGATGACCTGGAAGGAATGAGGATGACCCAATCACAGTCTATGCAAAACGAAGGTGGCACTGCTCAAACAAGCATGGATCAGTGCTGAGGTGCAGGGAGGTGGGTCTGGCACAGCACTCTGCAACACTCCTCACCTCAGGGCACTGAGGATATGTCAGCCAGGGACTGGGGAGACAATTAGACAGAAAATAATCATGAATTAATAAATAGCACAACCACTCTGAGGCTTGGGAGACGCTCGACGGCAGGAGCTGCCCAGCCAGGAGATGGTGCTGGGCTTGGCTGTCCCCACCTCTGGCATGGAGTGCAGAAGGGCAAATGCTGCTGTGCTCCAGCTCAGATCATTCCCAGGGCAGCTCTGCAGCCTCCCAGCCACTTGCCCAAACACAGATGGCTCAAGGTCATTGCTGGGACCCAGGGCAGGGGAATGGTGCCACTGCCCCGGGCCCCCAGCCCCTTCCAGCTCATGACAGTCTGTGCACTGCAGAACACCCTGAACACACCCCAGCAGCCCCAGGATGCCCAACTTCAGCCACAGAGTTTATTGTTTAGTAGGAGCTCACCACACCAGCAAGCCAGGACAAGGGGGATGGTACATGAATACAGATGTGGAGGAGTTACACAGACAGATTTGTACAGCTTTTGTACAGAGGAAGAAAATGAATCAAGTAACAAAATAGACATTAGCAGTCAAACCTTTTTTTTGTCTTTTTTTTGTATCATACTAATAAAATCTGATAGCCAAAAAATGACTAAGCTACAAAATTGTAATACATACTGTATGGGTAAAAGGTTATCATCCATTTATACATCTAGTTTCATCTTTTTTCTGGTAACTTACAGGAGGCCTATAGGATCTTAGTGTATTAATAACTCCCTACAGATAGTGCTGAGATGCTAAAGCTGCTGAATAACGGAGTACTGGAATTTTTGTTAAGACTTCTACAGTGTCATTTGCATCATTTTGTTTAATGAAACCCTTATGCATCTCTACTGCAGGTCAGAGGAGCTGCTGGTGGCTGGGGGGAGGCAGGAGCTGTAAGGCCTTGCCTGGCAGCTTGGCACCTGTCATTCCAAGAGCTGTAACACCCAGGCAGCTTGGTGCCATCATTCCACAGGGCACCAGCACGGTGCTGCCCCTTGCTCCAGCTCTCTGGATGCTGCAGGAGGGATGAAGCTGACATTCCCAAGCAAGACTGATTCTTTTCGCTTTGGTCTTGAGAGTTAGAGAAGAAATCACTCAATACTAAGTAGTCTCCATTCCAAAGGCTTTTTTTTTCAGTGTGTAAGGGCTCAGCTCTCAGCAGAAAAGCATCACTAACTGTCAGGGTAATGCCACTGGCTGGGGGGTGCCTGTCCTTCCCTCGGAGCCCAGGGCTCCAGCAGCATGTCACCTCCTGCTCCCCAGCCTGCACCAGTGCTCTGGGGCAGGATGCTCAGGACCCATCTCCAGATGGAAAACCAGCACGGCATCCTCAGGCTGGGAGAAAGGCTGGGGAAAGCACAGCCCTCCCTTACGAGCTCTCGGGGACTGAGGTAAGAGCAAGGCTGAAGCCAGAGGGGGAGTGAAGGCACAAACAGGAACCAGCCCGGATCAACAACAGGACAAGGGTGCATCACTGCTCCAGTGCCCCGGAACTCTCCCAGAGAACCAAGCCAGTAAGACCAAGTATTGTGAAGTACTTTATACACCACCACATAGGTAAAAATAGCACTTAAACTTACAAATAAATAGAGGGGATGGGGAATCTCCCCCTTGTCCTTTCTAAGTTTGTCCCTAGTGTGATCTCTTACCACCTCAGAAGGGCAGCCAGAGGCTGGTGCCCTGGGGAAGCCTGTGCTAATTCTGGAGAGGGAGGAAGTGAGTCCAACCCCTCCTGGCCCCTTACACAGGGCTGAGCTGAAGCCCACATGGGCACACAACAGCATATCCTGCTGGCATTATGGATGGTCCTATTTGAGAGCAGCTCCTATGGACCTGCACCCCAGTGGGTAGGGGTCTTCAACCCTCAGCCCTGCAACAGTGACCACACAGCCTGCACAGAGAGCCAAGCAATGCCAACAGCTCCTGGCTGATCCTCAGGGACAGCCAGAGAGGACCACCAGCACTAACTCTGAACCTGGTCTGAACCCACCTGTTCCTGTTCTGCACTGTCTCCCAAGATGAACGGGAAAAGCCACAGGTCTGAGCTGCTCTCAGGGGATGGTCCCTGGGAAGAGGCAGGAGCCAGAGACTCTTCCAGCCTGACAACCTTGGATCTGATCAACATGGTCCCCATAACCACTCCCAGGGGATCCCACTCTGTACAGAGCCAAAGGGAGCTGGAAAAAACAGCTATCTCTGCTGAAGGTGGAGGCAGCTGGCCACAAGTCACTAGAAGACCCATAAGGGAAAATAAGTTATAAACCAAGCATGGGGCCTTCCCTTGCCCAGGGAAGCCCAGGGAAGCCCACGGGGTCTGCAGACATGACTTCAGAGACCCTCCAGCCAACAGGAGCATTTTGGGAAACATCAGCCCTAAATTCTTAAAAACAGCAGTGAGTTATTCACTATTGAGGGCTGTAACAAACAAGAACGTCCTCTGGGACTTTCCAAAATCACTTAGAAGATGAATACTCAACCAGGAGGGTTTTGGAGACCACTCCTACAATGCCTTGGGAAACTCCCAGAGCTAGGCAGAGATGTGGCAATCTTCCTGGTGATTAGTAAGAGCTGAAGAAACACTTCTACAAGGCAGGATGGAATCCTATGTGAATTATTTCCATCCAGTTCGATCCCACACTCTGCCTCCCGCTACCACGTGCAGATTGCTGCTGTGATTTCTGACTTGCTTTACTTCCCTGAAGTCCCCTTCCTCTGAAGGACAGGAGATCACCAATCCTGCACCAGGTGAGAAGGGTCAAGTATTCAATGTCATCCTCCTCATGGCAAAATTACAGTCATGAAGCTCAAGTCTTTCCCAGGCTGCTTCTGGCTGCCCATCCTTCAAAGAAGCAGGAGTCTGGCAACCCACTAAGAAAAAGTGACACAGCTTTGTGGGCAATCAGGGCAAAAAGCAAAGGAGCTAATGTGCCATCATGTTCACCTGCTGGGGGTCTGGCTCAGATCTCCTCTCCCATCTTGTCCTTTCACAGATGCCCCATCATAGCACAAGAGCTCATGAAGACTGGAGGAGTTGGGCACTAACTGGGAGAAGCCTGGAAAAATATTGCTGTGACTGATCCCTGTGCTACTGAACAGTGAACCTGAGCTGGGCTCTTTCACCCCTTTTAGAGCATGCTGTCACCTTCCTCTGCCCTAATATCACTTGGGAGCTGTGGGGCAGAGTTAGAGTAAAGCCTTGGGAGGCAGGAACAAGATCCTCTGCTGGTACGGACACAAGAGCTGCGTGGGCTCCGGTCTTGGATTGCCTCTGCTCCAGATACACTCAGGCCATGCACAGAGGATTGCTGAAGCCATCAAAGGCAGGCTCACAGCAGCACCTTCACCTCACCCATCTCGGGTAGCAGGGGATGGGCACCTCACTGAAGAGCCAAGGACAGCTCTGGAAAGCAGCAGGCAATCCACAGCTGTTCAATTAAACAGGCAAGGAGGGAACCATTTGCTCAATGCATCTGTCCCGCACTGACTGCCCCCAGCATGGAGCTCCAAGGCCAGCGATGCTGAGATCCAGCATCTGGGGAGTCCTGAGGTCAAAACAGACCCCATGCACCCCCCAGGAGTGGGGGGGACCAAGCTGGACAGCTGGCTATGGCACAGGACCCCAGCAGGCGTGCTCAGAGATCTCCCTGCAGGAAGAAAAGCCAAGGACACCCAGGCAAGGTGTGCCTGACCCCAATCTCAGAGCCACCACAGCTTCTTCCCCAAATGGCAGGGAAGAAGAAACACAATAAATATCCCTCTGAAACTGGATTATTTCCCACAACATGCTATAATACAAGAACTAAGTGCAGCCTCTGCTCTAGAACAGCGATGTCTTCCACAAAGGGAGCAGAGGAACATGTCCCCAAACCTCACATCATCAGCCCAGCAGGTTTCACTCACTTGTGCAGGTCCTCAGGACACCAGGGTGCGTGGGAGGGAAGGACAGACCCTGTGGGAAGGGTGCAGCCTATGGGCATATGCTTTGAACACCACAGGCAAATCCCTTTGCAGCTCCTGTGGGGTTACTGGGGCCTGCTGACACTTCAGCCACAGGTCAGGGCAGCTGTCATCCAAACCACGTCAGCTGGTGGGACAAGGGCAGCTCAAACAATACAAATTCCACAGTCAAAACCAATACAAGTAAGAAACCAAACCCAGAGAGGTCTTTCTGCTCCCTCCTGGAACAATGGCTGTCTTGGAAAACTGGACTCTGGGATTGTCCTGATTACATCAGTTAGTACATTATAAACATTGTCCTGCTTTAAAGTGAAAATACTGTGTGTGGTCTTTTGGAGGTGCTAAAGCCAGATGTGGTGTTGTTTTTCCTGACTGTGCAGAGGAGCTGATACTGGTGTGAAATGATCCTTTTCACCTCTTCTCTATCAGAGCTTCTCCTAGAAGAAAACAGATCTTGTTAGGCAAAATGAGGACAAGCACTGAGGTTTTTTTTTGGAAGAGGCATGGAGTAGAATGCCCACTGCTTTGCCCGGTATGGGTAGATGAAATCTGCTGTGGGAGGCCAGGACAGCATGTCCCACAAATGCCACCCATGTAAAGGGGACAGCAGAGATCTGAGGCTGAGCAGGCTCTAGCAGGGGCTGCCTGGAGAAGTGTCACACAGCACTGACCCAGGAGACTGTGGGGAAACTCCCTCTGCACTGCACCTCCCTGTGCCCCTCACCACCACCTTCCCCCATGGCTTCAAGGGGTTTCTAGTGAGGTTCCCACCACACTTGGGAACTGGAGCTGTGCTCTTGCTTTTGCTGTGGGAGTGATACAGTCAAGCTGTGCTGGCAGAACCACCCCCAGCCAAGTGCTGTCCCCACCACAGCAGGCAAGAAACCCCAGGAAGCAGATACTGTTTTAAACAACATTCTGCTCAAAACCTACCTCTTGCTTGTGAGGTTTATCCTGCTGGTGAATGCCGTTAGCAGAGCCAGAATTTCCAACAGTCTGCAATGGAAAACAGACAGCACTTACTGAACAGGGACACAGATCCTGGTGGTTTTGGAAATTTGGCAAGACTGCCCTGTCCTTCCTTAGCTGCCCACTCCACACAAGGAAAGGAGGATGCAAAAACCCCACCCCACTTCTGGGAAGAATCTTCCTGCCCTCTGCACCCTGGCTCAATCCCCATGTGCCAGACTGCATCCCTCCCAGCTACCAGACATCCCCCAAGCTCCTTATGGACACAGACCCACTATCCACCCCAGCTCTTAAATACCAAAGCCCAAATCTAGCCAAGGGCAGTGTTAGCTGCAAAGCACAGCATACTGAACATGCAGCACTGAAAAGGACATTTGCCATTCCCTGTTTCCCATCTCTGGGGACAAGTCTGGCAACCAGGACAGGCTGTTCTATCTTTAGAAAGCACAAGAACTTTTAAACATGTATAATGTTTCTCTAACAGGGTAGTATGGAGCCCTTCAGCTTCCCAATGACAGTACAGCCAGCACAGGTGAGAGAAGAAAGCTGCAGCCTGCAGCCCCAGCACTCCCAGTGCTGGGTGCTTGGGCCTTGGCAATCAGAGTCACATTTGCTGGTGAACTGCTGATGGCATCATGGGGAGACAAGACTGCAGGGTTTAAGAGCCCCAGTTTCCATCCTCACTGGGACCACAAAGATGCAGAATCAACCCTACAGGACACAGGTTTAGTTTGATCATGAAAACCAGGCAGAAATTCAAACTAAGCTCTGGTAAGAGACTGAGCTGTTTGCCAGGGAGTGGATCTCACCTGGATGGCAAGAATAGTGCTGCTGCCAGGGCTCAGCACCACCTCAGGCAATTACCTGCCTGCAGCTCACCCAATCTGGGCACTGACCAGACAGCTGATATCAAAAATCAGGCTTCAAGTCTGGTCTCTGAACATGGTCACAATAATGACCAAAGTGGTGCAATTTGCTTGAAATTAAATAAAAAGGCTCCCAGAGGAATCACTAAAACTCTTAAAGAAAACATCTGAGTACCAAATCCTTGTTATTTCCTGCAAAGCTGTGGGTCAGGCATCTCCCAACACAAGGAGAAGGCAAAGATTTTCTTTCTGCCAAGGCAGATACCTGGGCAACAGCTGCTTCCATCAGAGAGGAGACAGGAGGTTGGAAGGTGGTGCAGAATGACACGCAGTGGGCATGTGGCTTCTTCTGATGGGGAAGAACCATCAATTCCCTGACTATTGCAGCAGGATTTGCTTGGACCAGCAACATCCTCAGCCTCAGCCTGAAAGCCCCTGGTTGACAGCTCTCCTTCAAAAGGGGAAGGGTGAACAGATTTCAAACCAAAACTAGGAAGCTTTGACCCAGACTTCCCTGTAAATAGCACTTTAGAAACCTGGTATCAACAGAAATTTGAAGATGGCCTTCCCACAGTAATCCTCTCTTCTTTGCACCTTGGACTGTAGTTGAGGACATAATGCTATTCTGTCACATCTCTGCATTTTCTTAAGCATGAATGTATCAGACTAATACCAGGGATGTCTTAGCTGACCTCATAAGGTCTGTTCCAATTCACTTCAGGTTAAGATTAGTCATTTTCTAGAACTGAGGAAGAAATAATTACCACTGCACAACTGCTGGGGACAGGAACACGAAAGGGAAGGTTTCCCTTTCTCAAGAGACTGTGCACTGCAGCAAAGAGAGAATGACTTTCCTCTCCTGTAGCTGCCAAGAGATGAGGCTGTCATGATGCATTTGCATTTGACACATTGCAATTGCAGCAGAAGTCACTCTGGAGGTACTGACAAGATTATGATGCATCCTGGACTGCCACAAACATGTCAGCACGGCTCCATCAGTCCTGCCTGCTGCTGGCAGATGCTGCTCTGCAGGATATAGAGACTTGTGTGCAACACACAGGTGTTCAGTGAGCCAGCAGATCATTCAGGATTGCAGTTCTTACCTTGCACCCTCCTGACCACCTCCATGCCCATACCACTGCAATGCAAGGAGTGTCTGGTGTATCCAAAAGAGACTGTCATGGGAGGAGAAGGCTGGAAACCCCCCAGATTACCTAACACAGTGTATCTGTACCTGCATCAGTGAAAAAAAGCTCTCTGCCCATTCTGTGTCTAGTGGCTTGTTCCATACTACCCTGAAGTGTCTGCTTGAATGCCAGTTGTAACTCATTATTGCAAGAGAAAGACATTTTTCAGCTGAGAATTTAAATGAGCAAGTACAAGAGAAGTAACAGTGCACCTGATCTCCAAAAGCCACTCCCTATTTGCAGACCCAAGAGGAAATACAGCTAGAAGAACATTCAAGGACGTGAAGCACAAAGCTTGGCACAAGGGGCAGGTCACTTTGCAGGAGAAATCAGTCAGGGCTGAGACTCCACAGGTATGAGATGGAAAAGCCAAATGTTGAGAGTCAAGCTATTTGTACCCTTCAGTTTCATAAAGCAGGATGTAAGACAGGCAACAGAAGCAGCTTTTCTTTAGTCAGAAGAAAGAAAGGGAGATCAGAGGAAGTTGTGGAGAGAAGACAGAAATTGGAGTGGGAACATTCACAGTCTATCAGCAAACTCACATCAGACACCAAGGTGGTAAGAGAAATGGAAAGCATTTTCCCAGAGTCACCTGCAAAGTTTCTGCTTAGGGACGTACAGATAAACATCTCAAAGAAGAGGGACGTCAGAAAAACCTGACATAACCTCTCTGTGTTACAAACACCTGCAGCCAGACAATACTGTACACATAAAGAACAGTTACTCACAGTGCAGCTTCCCCTAAACCCCATGTTTAGCATGCGTTCTTTGGAGCACAAAGGGACCTGTGATTACCACCTAGCCAAAGGGATTTTACAGCATTAGGCTACATCTGACAGAACAAGGGCCTTGTTCCCAGCGAAGAGGGGACCCAGCTGATGGCATCACCCCCTGAGCACAGGGCAAGATCCCAGGGGACTGATGAGGGCTCAGCAGCCCTGTTTGCTGACGTTCCACCTGTGTTTTCTCGGAGGAGAGTCTCATTGCTTCCATAAGCTTCTCCATCTGGTGGCCGTGCTCCAGCGCGTTGCGCAGCACATCCTCCGTGCTGACGAGCCGGTGCTGCAGCCGGATCACCTCTGACTCGGAGGAGGGGTCGATCAGGGAGAAGCGCCGCTGGTCCGGGACCGACTTCTCCTTGTCCTTAAGACAGCAAAGGGAAAATAGGAGGATGTTATAGCAAAACCAGCAGCTGCAGAAACTCAAGGTAGAAACCCACATAATGCCTAGAGCCGCTCTGTGATTTCAGCAGCAGATGGGGGGCAGAGCACAGCTGGTAAAAAGGACCAGAAGCAGATCCAGTTCATTCCCAGCAGTTCAAATCAATTATTCACATCACAGCCACTGGAGGACGCTGAGGTACACGGGAGTTTGAGGACATTGCTTGTTCCTGGATCAGAGAATATATAAAACGTGTGGGGTGGCTGAATGACCTCCAGTTTCTCCCACAAACTGTAGCCCTGTTTAGCCATGGATCTAAAACCTGCAGGAACAGAAAAACACTGGAGAAGGACATAGCAGTCTACAGCTTCCTCACAAGGGGAAGCAGAGAGGCACACACTGATCTCTGCTCTCTGTGACCAGGGACAGGACCCAGGGAATGGCTGGAGCTCTGTCAGGGGAGGTCTAGGTTGAGTATCAGGGAAAGGTTCTTCCCCCAAGGGTGGCTGGCTGCTGAACAGGCTCCCCAGGGAATGGTCATGGCCCCGAGGCTGCCAGAGCTCCAGGAGCATTTGGACAATGCTCTCAGGCATAGGGTGGGGCTGCTGGGGTGTCTGAGCAGGGCCAGGAGTTGGACTTGATGACCCTTGTGGCCTTTCCAACTCGGGATATTCTGTGATTATATGACATCTTTGCTGCTTAATGAGGTGCTGCTAAGCCAGGCCACAGCTCAGTCGTTGTCAAGAGAATTCCCATCAGATGCTCAGCAGCACAAAAGAAAACACAAAGACCTGGAGCAATAGTGAAGGGCTCAGACCCTCCCCTCCACTGCCCTCAGCAGTACCGAGCCCTCCAGCCTCTAGGCCATGCCCAGGAGGGGTTTTAGTGCCCTCACCAGCACAACCAGTTTCTCTCGAAGCCCCTTGATGTCATCTTTGAGCTTCTGTTCCTTCAGCCGCCACTCCGCTTTGTGCACCTCCCGGCTGAGGTCCCGCTCCGGCCCCGGGGAGTGCCGGTTTGCCTCCAGCAGCAACGCTCTCAGCTCGTTCAGGCTCCTGCAAGCAGCAGCACCAAGAGGTGAAGACATTCCCAGAGCCCACACACCGCTGGAGTCCTGCTGTGCTCCCTCCCACCTTTGCTACAGATCCAAAGAAATGCCAGTGAGCAAATCCGACCCAACTCCCACCACTCTTTTCTTGTGCCACTCTGCCAGCTCTGAGACTGGGAGCTGCTTGGAGCAGGGCAGCAGCCAGCTTGGCTGGCTCCTAGATGACTTCATTCAGCATCTACACGGGAACTGAGCTGGCTTGCAGCTCCTGGCAAGCAGTGAAAGGGCAGTGCTTTTTGAGAATTCACAGCCTCCAATTCTAACCAAATTCACACATCAGCATCTCTAAAGAACAGGAAAGCTGTGGGCTGGATTTCAGCACTGCAACCCTACATTTCTTCTGGTGGTCATTACAGTACCCGGAAGGAACATGAATATTCACAGAGCCCCTCTGTCTCCAGCTCTGTCCTCCAGACCTGCACACCCACCTTTCCTTCTTGAGCAGCTCCTGGCTGATCAGGACCAGTTGCCCTGAGGCATCATGTGTTTTCTTGGTCAAGGCTTCCAGTTCTCCTTCCAACCTCTTCTTTTCTTTGAACACCAAATCAGCCTTCTTTTCTGCTGTTTTGCATTTATTTTCCAAAGCTATGAGAAGCAGAGGATTCAGGGGAAGAAAGGTTACTTAGTCCTTTACTTATATTCCTGCTTTTTGCCTTTTCCCAATTCCTACTCCTAAAAGCACAGACTTGACTGGCTGTAGTTAAGGGGAGATTTGGAAACAATACACCCAGCTTGACTGACTTCTGCCTCATTAGCTTTACACATAAACAAGCCCAAACCCTCCCTCACAGGACACAAATACCTTCTGCAGTTTGTGTTCAATTCCTGAATTAATTTTTACCAGCAATAGCCAGTCAAAAACCAGCAGCATCGTGTTTCACATCAGCCTATTTCAGCTCTGGGCTCTTGTTCAACACCAGTGCATAGGACAGGCAGGGAAACATTTTGTTCCCACCAACACTGGATTAGGGAAACTTACCACTTACTTGGGCCCTTAGAGTTTCAGTCTGGGTCACCAGGGATGACACCTCTTTGTCTCTTTTACTCAGCTTGTCTTGGAGGTCTGTAGAGGAATGAAAAGACAAGGATTTCCAGAGGGCTGGAAAATGCTTTGTGCAAACTGGGGAGGTGTCAGGTGCACAGCAGGGGTCAGGGTGCAGTGGGCACCACAGTGGTACACTCCTGTTGGCAGAGAAGCAGCAGGAGACAGAGCATCTCACCACACTTGGAGGTGGGATACACACTGGGAGGTTGTACCAGACAGGGTTAGGAAAGCAACCACAAAGGAGGAGGGGGAAAAGGCAATCAAACATTAATTAAAAAAAACTCAAAATGAACTTTTAGCACATTTCTTTGAGTCACCTCCTACAGTGGAAGGCAGAGACTGTTTCAAAAGTCATGTTTTCTGGAACTGATGCATTTCCATGCTCAGAACTGTAGATCTGAAGTCGATGCTTTTATGGCTCAAATCTGACCTGGTTGTTTTCAGTACATCTTTCTGGGGTTTATTCAGTGTGGAAACAATGCACACATGGACTGAGTGGCCATTTAGGGCAGTGGCTGCTGGATCTAGTTAAGCTCTGCCATCACTAGGTAGGAATTACCTGTCAATCAGCAAACAATTTGGTGTAGAAACATAGAATAGCTTGGTTTGGAAAGGAACTTAAAAGATGATCTTGTTCCACACCCCTGCTTTGGGCAGGGACACCTTCCACTAGACCAGGTTGCTCCAAGCCCCATCCAGCCTGGCCTTGGACACTTCCACAGAGGGTATAACATGAATGTGTTCTACATAATCCCATATCTGCAAAGACAGACAAGGCTTGTGGACAAAGCCTGGCTTGCACTGAGGGCAAGGGAAATAGGACAAAATACCTCTGAATGCAGCTCTGCTATTGCTCAGACTCAGTGTTACAGCTCACCCTCTGTGAGGGGGCTGAGGGCAGTTCTGGTTGAAATACACTTTATACAAGTTTCCTGAGTGTGTAAGTTTCACATTTTGTTAAAGTGATGGATTTGATTTATAGTAAGCTTAATAAAAAGTAACTATCATTATTTGAAGCCAGTCACATTAATATCTACCATTATCACTCCTCTTCTGTGAGCAAATAACATTTAATGTCTGAATTTTACCTGCTGTAAAAATCAGTGATGGGATGGAAATGCACCTATTTCCCCAGATCTGTCTCCAAACCTGCACCATCTGCATGGAGAGTATCTAACACTGGTAAAAACATCCACCCCTGCATATGCTCAGCTTGATTAGAAGGAAAAAACAAATCCAGACAAGAAATGTCATCCAGCAAATTTTGACAGATGAAGTGATTTCCTAAACCCCTGCCATGCAGCCATCCCTGCAAGAGCAGAAAGTCAGAAGAGAAAGCGTAAGAGTCACTAGAACAGGGTAAAAATAATAGCTTCATACCTTCCATAGTCTGCTTCATCTTTATCTTTTCTTCTGAAATATCATTAGTCTCAATCATCTGGAATAAATGTAAAATATAAGATATAAACCAACCCTTTACCCAAAGATAAGCAGAAGTTAACAACCACAAAGCCCCATCCAAAGCAGAAGGTATCCCACATCCAAGTTAAGATGTTCTACATCCTTCTCAAGAGGGAAATAAAGGTTTTTTGGAGGAGCCACTTGTCCAGCTGGGTACTACTGAGGCTGACCAGAGTGCCCACACACAGCCCTCAGCTGAGCACAACAGCAGGATTCACCTGGGAGGGAACAGAGCTCAAGTTTTTCCCCACAAGTTCTGGTTGCAGCTCTGCACAGGCAGAGGGGTGGAAGAGCTGCTGTCCCTCGGACCGGGCACCTCTGGTCACTCACAGCAAATACCCAACTGCAAATGCTCTCCAGCATGCAGCTTGAGACCTACCAGTCAGCAAGTGCCTCAACTTCTGCAGAACCTAGCTGTGCCCAAAGTTATAAAACATTGATAAAATAATAATTTATTAGAGAACTAATGCATTCATAAAAATAATAACAAGCAAATGCTGGGTCCATACAGGGGATTCTGCTTTTTTTCCCCACCCTATTTTCTATATTGCAATGCAAAGCCAGGGACTGCAGAGCTTTCAATGCCAAGCTTTCTGTGGCAGAGGCCACAAATGAGCCCTTCACACCTCTTCCCATCCAGCAGCCTTTGCTGGGACCTCAGCACATGCCCAGACCCAGCAGTTGCTGTGGCCACCACAGTCAGGAGCCCCAAGATCAGTTCCCTGAAGTCTAGGCTGTGAGACAAAGTCAGACAGAAGCACCAAAACCCCCAGAGGAGAAATATGTTTCCTGATGTATTTTTGGTATGGAAAAATCTATTTACTCCTGGGAAGCACAGCTGGAGCTGTCCCTTGAAGGTCTAGGAAAGACTGTCACAAGACACCTTTGTTTAAAACACTTGGACAGTGAATACTGCAGTCACTTTAAATTAACTAAGACAACTTTAAATAGAACTTGCCCCATGATACTCAAAGGCTTTCACCCATGCATTTCTTCTCATATTCTCCTGATTTTAATTGACACATAATTGAAATAATTACTTCAAGACTCCCCCAGTTCTAATCCAGTATCAATATCCCCCAGAGCCCTTCCATTTATCTAAAGGGCTCTGGAACAAGCCTCAGCTTCTTCTCTAGCATTCATTCCTGTTTGAATATTGGCTGTAATGTGTTACATGTTGTAGTAACAACCCCTTTCCCCCAGGGTCCTGGCTGTACTCATTGTTCCCAACTGTCCTTACTAGATGAAACATCCTGGAGCAACCCTTCAAACACTGTTAATGCTGGAGATCCCTCCTTGGCCTTTGCCTCTGTTGTCCTTAGTGTGCCTGTTTCTAAGGTGTGGAGTTCTGACTTAGACAACACAGAATTCATGGGCTTGACTTTGTTCCCTGGAGGTGCAACTGGTTTCAATGGGACTGCTCATGTTGGGAAATTCAACACAGGCATTGAATTCATTTCACTGGCATCTCTGTCTGGAACAGAGACTACATCACCAGTGAAATTTCAACACAGTATTCTTAAAATGTGCACACTGTACAGCTTATATTAATTTTCTGCATCCCCACAGGATGTAAATTGGGTTTTTCATGCAAAATCCAAACACAAATAGGGGCCCAGCCCAGAGCCATGAGTAGCAATCTCCCTGCTTACTACAGTGCAGAACTAGCCACGATTCCTTGTGCCACGCACAAGGGTGGGATGATGCATCCTGTGCCAAATAGTAAAAAAAAAAAAAAAGAGACTTGAAGAGACCCAAAGGCCACAGTAAATTGACCCCTTCATAATACTGCTCTTATTTCAGCCCTCCCAGCTCTCATATTCAACCAGGCATTTTATTTCCCCAGCCTGGGGCCATTCTGACCCTTGCTGGCAGCTTTTTCACTATAATCCTTAACATCAGCATTTCCCTGTCTCCCACATATGTGCTGTGAAGCCCCTGCCCTGCTGTTGACACACCCCCACCCCATCCCACAGTTCAGCCACAAAGGTTGACTCTTCTTCCACCCTGTCCTCCTAGCACACCTAAAGACTCTTGCCCAACACCAGGACTGCTGCAGCTCCTTGGAGAAACACAGCTGTATTGTAGGAATGATGGTTTTCCAGCTCAGAACACTGCTTGCTCAGGATGAGAGCCCACCCTGACAAACCATGACAGCCTAGTCTGCTGCCACAGCAGCAAACCCAGATGTGGCCCCACTTGCTCCTTCTTCCTAACTGTCCCACTGGACTGGCTTTCTAGAGTGCCTTCAGCATGGAGATGCAGTGCAGAAAGAACACTGTCAGTGAAAAGGAAAAAACATGCAGATATTTGAGGCCTCAGAAAGCTGCCCAAGGCAGCGGCTGAGGCGTTACCAACAGTGATAACAAACAAGCAAAATGACCCTGAAGTCATACATTTGCATGCTGAGAAGGATGCAGGGCCTCCATGGACTGCAGCTTGTTCTCTAAGACAAGCACTTTTTCCTGCAATCTTTGAATTTCCTGTTTGCTGTGGGCTTCTGTTTTCTGTAATGTTTCATAGTCCAACATCTTCTTTTCAGCCAAAGATATCTGCTCTTTCAAGAAAGCTATCGCTTGTGTCTGGTCTGTATATTCATCATGAAGTTTCTCCAGTTCATGCACCCTCAGCTCAGCATCTCGACACTTGTCCTTGACATCTTGGAGCTCAAGAAGGTGCTGACTGCTTTTGGTTTCCAGTTGCATTTTCCAGTTGCTGTTGCTTTTTTCCACTTCATCCAAA
The DNA here is from genome assembly GCA_013398275.1 of Promerops cafer. Taxonomy (NCBI): domain Eukaryota; kingdom Metazoa; phylum Chordata; class Aves; order Passeriformes; family Nectariniidae; genus Promerops; species Promerops cafer. The sequence continues at coordinate 733,701 of VZSE01014410.1, read as the reverse complement.
GCCTCCTGCAGCTTCAGTTTGAGACTCTCTTTCTCCTTTATATGGACAGCTGTCTCAATGTCGTGCTTTGCTTTCAGGTTCTCCAGCTCAAGCTGGTGCTCCAACTTTATACTCTCCACCACTGCCTTCAGCTCCACAATCTCCTTGTGCTGGGTGTCAGGGCCTGAGTTGAGTGTGGCTTTCAGGTCCTCCAGAGACTTCTGGTGGTCAGAAGCTAGGGTGTCCAACTTGGACTTCCAGTTGTCCATGAGCCCCATGTTCTCGTTAGTGGCTTGCTGAACTTTATGCTTTAGGTCAACAATCTCCTGCGAGTACTTCTCATTGACAGCCTTCAGCTTCTCCATCTCCTGCTGGTACTTCTTTAGTGTCTTCTCGTACTTCTCCTTCAGCTGGCTGCTCTCCTTCTGATGCTCCTTGTTGACAGACAGCAACTGATCGCGCAGCCGAAGAGCCTCCGACTGCAAGCCCAGGTTGTGTTCAGGGGTCTCTGCTGGGTGGGAGCTCTGGAGGCACTGCCGGAGCTCGTCCACCTCGCTGCGCCTGAGGCTCAGCTCCTCCTCCAGCTGCAGGATTCTGGACTTCTCCGCCACCGTGGTTAACTGCAACGCGACAGAACACAACGTCAGCGCACCTCTCATCGCTGCGCCTTCCCCCTTTAGTAAGCATTCTCCAGTGGAAATAAATCCAAAGTGCATTAGTCAAAGTTCAGATAAAGACATAACGAGCACCCGGGTCCTTCCAACCTGAGCAGTTTTGCACCAGGGTAACCAGCACCGACAACTCACAGTTATGTCTGTGCCAATTGCAATTTATTTTTCCTAATACAAACCTCTTGCTTTCCACAGAAAAACGCCTTGGAAATAACCCTTGAAATTCACTAGAGAGCAACAGTGGTTTATGAAAAATAATGTCCTGGAAGGGCATTATGTTTCCAGACCAGGCATCTTGCCAGATGATGCACAGAGGAGATGTGACTGCACATGCAGGAATTTCACAAGCATCAAAACCAGCATTAAGCATATCATGTTTCCTTTATTGCTCAGCAATCCTCAGCCTGCAGACCTCTCTTCTGTAATGGAATTTGTTTACCCTGGTGTAAAAAGGAAAAGGGACTTTTACATGAGTACTTGTTAGAGTTGATTAGCAAAGTCAAAATAACAAAGGAGGCTAGAGGATGCAAGACAATAAATCTGGCCATGGTACACACTGAGCTTAATGGCTGTGGGTCCATGTTTTGCCATCTGAATGTAACCTGGCAGGGCTGAACTCCCTGCAAGTCACAGGGGGTACAGGGTGCTGCCACTATGGATGAAGAAGAGGATGAAATATTAGAAAAAGGCAAAAGAAAGAAGGAAATGGAGCCAAACTCCAAGAGATCAATTTCACTCCATTTCAATTGCCATTTCCCCATCAGCCATCAGCCCAGGAGGCTGGTGGTCATTATTTTGGATGGGCACAGGGGGCTTCAAACCATCCAGACCTTTTGGAGACCCTCACATTTGTGTTTTCTACAGCTTTCAAACCCATTGCTGCTCACTGCATCAAGTTTGCTGCTTCCCACACCACACCAGCATGAAAAAGCCCTTTCCACATCTGGCTGCTTTTAGGATTCCTCTGGGCAACCTGTCCTGTTGCAGGCATGGCCAAGGATCAGAGTGGGCCCACCTGCATCCACCAGTACCTTCCATTTCAGATGGCAGCTCCCACAACTGGCAGGGGAGACTGGAATGTTGATTGCAATGTTATTTCCTCTTACAGCCTTGGAGGGGGGGCTCAAAGCAGAAATGAACTGTGCAGGGTGTGGATATTATTGGGATATATTAATTGAAAAATGAACTGTAAGAGCTTATGTGTCAGATGGTGGCGTGGGGCAGAGAAGCAAACTCAATCTGAGAAACAAGTTCCCCACAAGCTGGAAATCATACTGTACTACTATTTCTGGGAAAGAGAGCAAATCAAAAACAAACAAAATCAAGGAAGCTTAAGTTCAAGCCAAAACCAATCAACCCCACAAAAACCAAAAGAAAGGAACCCAAAGCAAGGCATCATGAGCACCAGGGCAGTGCAAGCGCTGTCTGCAGGCAGGGCAAGGGAGGGTCCATTACCCTGGTGTCCTCTAATTCTCTGAGGAGTTTTTCAGCCTGTGCCTTCTCAAACAGCAGGCTCTGCTCGAGCTCCCGTATTCGGGCATGCTCCAACTGCGTCTGAGTCTGGTCACACAGAGAGAGAAAAGAACAGTGGAGATGGGAGAAGGGGAAGGGAGGGAGAGAGAGAAAGAGAGGGAGAGAGAAGGCTGCAACATCATCTCCAGCCAGTACAAGACAAGGAAAGGCCATTCACAACAGGAAGAGAATAAAAACCCAAACACGGAGGAAAAATCCAACCAAACAGAAGAAGGTTCCTACGGGATTTTACATGGTACTCGTAGTGGCTCTTCACAAGAAAACTGAATCTGTGCTGGGAAAACATCCTTCTGCATTAAAAACCTGCTTCAGGGTTTTCCTGCATCAGCTTAAGACGCTTCCTAAAAAGCAAAGCTCCCACCAGTACAAGGCCCCTGTACATACAGAGAATGCAAAGACATTGCAATGATTCTCCACACCTTTCCTCAAGAAGAATCACAAGGCAGACTGAAAAGAGTTGGAAGTTCCCATCCTCTTTTTGCTCTGGAGACAGTGTGAATCCTACACTAAGTGGGAAAAAACCCCAGGTCATATGTACATGGCATGCTGTGAAACAAAAAATACACTGCACTGAAGAGATCAGGGAACTGAGATACCAATCTGTTCTTTAAATCAGTGCTTTGAGTTTGAATAGGCCTGACATGAATTTCAAAGTGATTTTTGTACAGTAAGACTCTACTAATTTTGGTACAAGAAAAGAGAATTTTTTGGTTGGTTGGTTGGTTTTGGGATTTTTGTTTGGTTGGTGGTTTGTTTTCAAAGATTTTTGGGGTTTTTTTTGATAAATGATTCAACTAAGCAGAAGAAGTTCATGTAATCTACCCAAATCCAGGAGCACTGGCTCTGGGCATTGCTTCAGTGCCCTTCACTTTTAAAGCTGAAATACCACAAAGCTGCACTTGGTGGCAAAGCTCAGCACCCCACAACCCCCACTGTAATATCATGTAAAATTCCCTATAAATAAAAGAGGAGAGGAGATACGGGAAGGTGCATGCACACTCTGGCCTTCACATTTTTTTAGCTTACAAAACCCACATTTTCCTTAGAACTAAACTTAATTAATCTATCAAATTAAAAAATTAATCTAGCAAAAAGCAAACAAACCTGCTCAGAACCACTTTTTGCCTTTCACTTTCCACATAATTATTTGCTTCCCCTCTTTCTATTGAAGCCAGTTTTAAGGATTTTCTGCCCTTCCCTACAATAAAGCAAGGCTTGGCTAGTTGTGTACAAATGATAGAAAAGGAAGTTTTAAAATATTCATGTTTTACACTTGCAAAATATCATTGTACATGTATTCATAAATGGTGACATAACTGCCATTTATATTCAGATAGCTCTGTATTTTATGTGCCTTATTTAACCCCTGAAGGAGTGGAAAAAAAGATATGGATTCCAGAGCCCAAATATTATCAAACCCCAAATTATATAACTTAAGTGTAAAAGTTGGCTTATTGCATCCTAATAAAAAAAGAGGCATTTAATTAATTAAATTTCATTCTGCTCCCTGTAAAGCCCAAAGATTTACATCTTGAGAGGGAGCTCCAGGATTGATTTTACTAAGAGGAATAAATATTCTGTTGATACCAATTAATTAACTGGTGGCAGCACATGAGATATTTGCTACCTGAAGATGCTGACCTATTACACAACTCATCTCTGGACTTCCTAAAGAGATTCTCTCCAGGCTCCCGAGGTTAACACAAGTGCCCAGTCAAGCTCTCAGTCCCACCTGATATTCTTGCTCAGTAGCTATTAATCCTGTTATTTTCCAACTCTGGAAAAACATAGGAAAATAGAGAAAAAAACCAACCAAACAAAAAACCACGGAAAAAATCAGATTAACTGCTTTACAGTCCTTAAATCTTAGATTAACATTCAATGCTGTATTATTTTATGTAAATTGGTTTGCTAGTACTAGCCAGTATGAGTCAGAACCTCAAATCCAAAGTTTTTCTGCACTTTGAGGTAGCCCAGATATGAATTTCAGATTTGCTTGTAGCTATTAGCTTTAAATTACTGCTCACAAATGATAAACTGACTTCCCACTGGCATTCAAGGCAGGCTTCAGGATCCAGGAGATGAGCATGAGACTGTTCCTTGAGGATAATACTTCCTGTAAACCATGGTCTTCCACCACAAAATGTCTTTCCTGAAAGCTTTTCCTGCATCTGTTTTTCATCTTCCAAATCACTACAGCATCAGCTGCCAACCAGGATCAAAAGTGGGCTGAATTCATAACTACATTTCAAGGCTAAATCCAGAGCTGCTCTATCAGGGGTCCAAAACCTTGATCTGTATCTTCAGGCCACCAACACTTTTTTTCCCCTAAGTGAATTACTTGCTTCTGGAAAGCTTAACTGTCTCCACAAAAAAGCAGGAAGGTGAGAATTAACTCTAGTGGGTTAATCATTCAGTCTGAGCATGCAAATCAGGCAGACAAGATGTAAAAACTGGCCCCAGCCAAGCCCTCTGGCAATGCCTGAGCTGGGACTGATGCTGGACTCATGGAGAGCATGCCAGTTCCCTGGATCAGAGGAAATCAAGCATTCTTAAATTATTTGTTCTTTTGTACAGACAAGCATGGAAGTGAGGACAGGACCATAATGTCCTGCTGAAAGATTGGCCACATCCCCATTGCAAAACAATTCCTTCCCAGCCCAAAGGAAAATTAAATCCAAGACTGTGAGTCTCAAAATGAGAATGAGAGCCCTTATCCATAGCAGCTTATCATCTTGCTAAGCATGGTGGCTTTTAAAAAAAAATATATATCCAAATATACCATCTGGCCAACCCTGGTCCCATTGCCATAATTACACAGCCAGGCTTAAACACTTGGAGCTTACAAAGGGACAATTCACTGCTCAAAGGGAATGATGCATGGATCAACCACCCTTCTCTAAAGCACTGTGGGAAAGCTGTCAGCTCAGGGATGAACAGAAATCTGATTTTGCTCCCACACAACAGGCAGAAACTGCACTTGCTGTGCTTCTGCAAAGGTCTGCTATCATTTACACCCTGTCAAACATCTCCTTCAGCTTCTGGATGAAGGAGAGGGGTTTATGCCAACAGGATGACAGCCACAGCAACATATCCATTTCCTAATTTTCCCATTTTCCTGGGCTTTTATTGCTGTGAGTGACAGTGAAGCACAGGAGCATGGCCCTTGACATTTCTGGCTGTTACTAACCTGGCACTCTGGCTAAAGAGACAGAAAACTCCCCGATTTACATTTGGAGAGCAGAGTCTTGCTTTCACAGAAAGATTTTCTCTTCCTTTTTCCCCATGGAAAAGCCTCCCACTCAAGGGCCAACATCACTTCATCCCAACATCACTTCCAGCTTGCACAATGTCCACTGCAACAGCATCACTCTGCTCAACAGCCCTTCCCAGTGACAGGGTGTCAGTCCTGGGGTCAAACCCCCACTCCTGGGCAGTGAACTCCACATGAGGATACCTCAGGATACACAGCATTTTGGCCTGAATTAAATAGCATCCAATCAGGAGACTCCATGCACCCATTAGCTGCTAAGAGCAGGACTCTGCAGGGACAGGAACTGAACTGTCAATTCATTTCTAGAGTGGAAAAACGTATGTTCAACACATTGAGATACAGATTTTAACATGGCTTGGCAACTCAGAGTGACAGATTAACTCCAGGCAGCTCCAAGTGTGAGCAGTCATTGGGCACCACACCAAAGAACAATCCTCTCCGTTTACACCACGGGGCTCACAGCAGGTCCAAAGCTATCAATAAAGAATTGTTAGAGGGGAGCAAAAGGTGGCAGAAGTGACTCAAAAGGTGGGAGAAGTGACTCAAGTGAGGCCCCACATGCAACTTTGGACCCCACATTTTGGCAAGATCCTCAGGAATTACCTCCAGATCCCCTTTCGTAATGGATTCTTCCTCCACACGGAACTGCAAGTCCTCCACTTTCCTGGGGAAGGAAAGGGACACAAAGAGCAATCAGGAACACTCAGCTCAGCACCCTCTGTCTAAGCAGCCATTGCACGTGAGGCTTTTCACTATTAATCAAGTTTTTATGGATTATGCAACCATCAATGCAGAGGTCATTACCAACAAATGGAAAAGCTGCCTAAAAACTACTTTTAAGTTTTTGTGTTCTAAAACCACCCACCCAATATTAAAAAGTCATGTCATGGCCTGCAGAATCAAAGTCTGAGAGGAGAGGGACACAGACCACCTTTGGATACAAAGAGCTCAGCAGAAACTGAGCAGCAAGACCCATGGAGCAGCACAGTTCTAAGCAGCTTTCCACACACAGACGTGGCCTTTTTGCAAGGTACATCCTCTCAGACACACAACTACTGTTCTCTGACACAGGATCCTGAAAACAACTAAACCACAGCAAGGTTTCACTGGATTATTTAAACCTTATTATCCTGCAGCCGAGCACTGGGCAATTCCTGTGCCAAATGCACGGGGTCCATACAAAATATTCCAAGGGAATTGGATCCTCTGCCTCCTTGGCAGAGGGTGGGAAACTTTGAGCTACCCTGGCAGACAGAAGAGCCTTCCCCACAGATTGTACGGGCCAGTCATGCAAAAAGGCACATAAAACCACACACATTAACACAGACAGGCTGAGGAAACTCCTCTCTTTTGGAAGGGAGAAGCCAGTAACAGTAGAAAATAATTCCATTTTCTGCTAGACTCATCCCTCTTTTTCTCTTCACTGTTTAAAAAAAAAAAGGCTGAGGATGTTTAGCTAGTAGCCAGATGTAAGGACTATAATTCTGTTACAGATAAAAATAGCTGTGAGTGCACATAACTAACTTCATAAACAAGCTTTCTTGTCTAAACCTCCTCTAATTAGAGGAGGGAGGCATCTGTTGATATTTAGAGGAAAACTCAGCTGCCTTGGGTTAAAGGGCCTCCTGGAGCTGGGAAAGTCAGCTGCCTACCACGAGTATGGGGAGACTTATGCATGAAGGAACATTTAATCCTCAGGAGGGGCATCAGTAATTGAAATCTACACTGTTTTCAGTTAATTAATAGACAGAAATGTTTTTCTATTCCCACTGAAGAGTTTGTTTATATACATGGAGTACCTGGACTCCAAGAATGACACGCAGATCTTCACTGTTATCCAGAGAGGAAATGTATGCACCATGATGTATGCATGGATGGGGGCCTCTGGCATGTGGGGAGATGGTGAATCACACTCAGTAAGGTTGTACTCCAGTTTGGCTTCCCTTCCTCACAAAGAACGTCCTCAAGATCAGCCCATCACAAATGGAGGGGAAGAAGGGGTCTTCAGCAAATCCAGGTTGTACAGGAGGGTCTGTGATGGCCCAACGTGCACATGTTTATGACCCAATTTATATTTCATACTGTATCCTTAAGCCAAAACCCCCTGAAGGCTTTATCACTGTCCTCACATGACTTCACCTCCCTCACACCCCTCCACTCCTGCTTTACCTCTTCTCCTCTTCCAGCTGGTTCAACAGCTCAATCTTCTCCTTCTGCATCCCATCCACCAAGGCTCGTGCTCGCTGGAGGTTTCCTTCTGCCTCTGTGACATACTGGAGCACAAAACAAGCCCGAGACACAACAGTTAGCCATGTCTGAAGTAGTACAAAGCTGTTTAAGAACGGGTCAGAACTAGGGAACAGAAAGTTTTGATGATCTATTTCAGAGGATGCTGTGGTAAGAGCACATTTTCCAAAGAGCTCAGGATGTAGGGATCAAGACAACAAAAACTGTTCTGTCTCCAGCAGCTGTAAGTGATCCATGCTGCAGTGCCTCTCTGACCTGACCCTTTTGGAGAATCCAGCTCTGATCAGAGTTAAGAACTTGAAGCCTGAACAGTTCTGAAAATCTGGTCAGAGGTTACCGTGCAATTCAGCCCCACTCAGGAAGCAAGAGAAGTATTTCAGACTTCTGTAAATTCATTTGTTACTGATAATTACTGGAAAACACAATACACAAAAAGAATGTCAGCCTGCAGTTGTTCTCCCAATTTCTCCTGCATTTCTGGCAGGCAGGTGTGACCCACCACACAAACATACAGTGCCATCCCTGCTCCCAGGTAGCTCACTCAGCTTTATAAGCATGCATAAAGAATTCAGGACAACAGCAGATATTGAAGAACCACATACTGACAAACAGCACAAACACAACTCTCTTTAAGCATTTTAATACATAAAATATCCTCTGTACAAATGCTTGTGCAAAAAACAAACAAACAAACACTGACCTAATATGATCAGCCTGTTTTCCTTCCAGATTTCCTGCCTTTATGATTGTTATAAAAACATCCCAAATCCTGGTGGGAAAGCAGTGGCATTTGAACTGAGCTGATGTTCTCAGCACCATAAATCACTGCAATGCAGTCACAGCCACAGCCAGATTCAGTGGCTGAGGGGAACAAATCTGCCTTCCACTTGCATTTCAGCTCTGAAATGTATTGATCCACCAGACACAGACTATCTACTGCCTCTTACCTGGCACAGGTGTTTTCCTGCTCCTGGCTCGGGGCACAGATAGTACATGTGACACTGGGAGAGTGGAGGAAGAGCCTCAGCTTAACTCACCACGTGAAAGGCAGAAATTCAGAGCCCAAGTGTGTTTCACACACAGCGGTAACATTATGATCTGACACTTTCAGGGGATATCAAATATTCAGATATTTGAGAGCTAGTGATAAAAAGCCCTATCACCTCCTACCTGTTCGTGTTGGGCCTTCATGATGGCAATCTCCTTCTCCACCTCACAGATGTGGCTGGTGGCTTTGGCAACCTCTGCCCGCTCCAGGTCACGCTCTGCCAGCAGCTGTTCAATGTGCTGCTGCTTCTCCTTCAGTGCCTCCTGGAGAGCTGTGGTGCCAGAGATCTTCCGGGCATATCGAGAAGAGGTCTCTGTCAGCTGGGAAAAGAGTTAGAAAGAGATGGGGTAAAGCTGTGTCCTCTCCAGTCCAGAATAGCTGAAGTCCCCTGTTACATCTGGAATGCTGCTCACCTAATGATCATTTATTCAGCTGAACAGAGCTGCAGTTCCAGCTCTGGGCCCTACAGGGGAGGTTAAGTCTGAGAAACATCTGGACAATGCTCACAAGCTCAACTGCTCTTCTGCAGTGCAATGGAAGCACTATTTCCCAAAGGACAGAACATGGGGTGGGAACTGGGCCAGGAAAAATTATCATGCATTGTATCATCTGCCTTCTTAGATATATTTTATTGATGGCCTGCACTGATGAAATCCCAAAAAGTGAGCCCAGCTGGATAGACTCATCTCAAGTGGAGACCAGTATGGGGTTATTAGATCCAGTCCCAGGAATGACACTGCACCCTTGTCCCCAGCCAAGAGGGCTGCAGGTGTTCTGCAGCAACACCACAGCAGAGCCAGAAGTTGAACAGTATCACTGCTGCTCTGCTTTCTGCCTGCTTGAGCACCTGCCAAAACCCCGGGCATGTGACCCAGGACATCGTCACCCTCCACAGCAAGACAGTCACAGCAGGAGCTGTGCACAGCTGGTCAGTGGAGCAGCATGACCATGTGAGACTGGAAACAGTGTCCTTTTTCTGCAGGGATCCCTTATAAACCTGCTCTTGACAGCAGAACTGAGATTCACCCCACTGCAAATTGCACTTCAGGCTCTTCAGTGGTCACAGTTGCTTGGTGTCTGTTACTTGGAGCCGTGTCCATGGAGGGAGACTGAGGTGGGTAACACCATCCCACACTCCATTGCCCTCACCTCAGGAAGCTGCACTGGCTGAAAACCCCAACCCTCCTGCTTTGTGAGGCTGGGTCACAAAGGTAGACTGAGGCCACCCAGGAGCTACTTACCAGCCCACTACGGCTGGGCCTGCCCCCGACTGATGAGGCCACGGAGCTGACAGAGCTGATGGAGGAGCTGCTGGGGCTGTGGGTCAGGGCTGACACTCCCATGGCCATCCGCTTGCTCTTTTTGGCCTTGGCAGGGCTGGTTGATGGGAAGCCGATCCGGATCACCTTGTGGATGGGAGCAAAGAGGCCAAACTTGGGTGGGCACTGAAAATACCTGGAATACAGGAGATGCACCAAGTGGCAGAGCAGCCATCTCACCCAAGCCTTGCAGAACAGCAGTGCCAAGCAGTACAAAGCCCAGCCCACAGCTCATCTCTGGCTGCTTTGCTGTGGCATTGCTTCCTGTGTACAAGCAGTTGGATTATCCTCCTTTCCTACTTCTATAGGAGCTTTTATAGGTGCTTTAGTAGGGAGACCTGAGGTNGGTTGATGGGAACCCGATCCGGATCACCTTGTGGATGGGAGCAAAGAGGCCAAACTTGGGTGGGCACTGAAAATACCTGGAATACAGGAGATGCACCAAGTGGCAGAGCAGCCATCTCACCCAAGCCTTGCAGAACAGCAGTGCCAAGCAGTACAAAGCCCAGCCCACAGCTCATCTCTGGCTGCTTTGCTGTGGCATTGCTTCCTGTGTACAAGCAGTTTGGATTATTCCCTTTCCTACTTCTATAGGAGCTTTTATAGGTGCTTTAGTAGGGAGACCTGAGGTAACTGCCAAGCACCAGTTGCTGTGCACTTCAATAAGATGCCAGGAAAGACACAGCTGGTAGCCTGGAGAGCACATATCCCAGAACATAAACACAGCCACAAGCACTCCTTCCTTACCAGCCAACCTTCCCAAAACCTGTGTGTGCTCTTTACCCTGCTTTGGAGATAGTGATGGAGTAAAGTGTGCTGGCAGGGAGATGTCAGAAGATGGACAAGGCTCTGCTCCCTGGAGCTCAGCAATGAGACAAGAGGCCACGGGCAAGAAGTCCCAACTAAACATGAGGAAGAACTTCTTCCCTGTACAGTGATCAAGCCCTGAACAGGCTGCCCAGAGAAGGTGTGGAGTCTCCCTCACTGGGGATACTCCAGAAACTTCTGGACACAATTCTATGCCATGTGCTCTGGGATAACCCTTCCTGAGCAGAAAGGTTGGACTAGATGACCAGCTGTGGTCCCTTCCAACCTGACCCACCCTGTGACTCTGTCAAATAAAAAGATCTGAATCACACAGTTATGTCTAAATGTTCCACAGGGTAAAAATCTTCCCTGATGAAACAAGAGGAAACAGCAGCTGAAACCTTTGAAGCTGAAAATACCACTACAGCAAACTCCAGTGTGTGCCACCTCCTTTGGGTGGCAGAGAAACTGTTTCCTAGGCAAACAAACTTGGAAAGATGAAAGCATGGAAAAGGGAGGATCAGATAATTACAGTGCATGGTCTCCTCCACAAGTGCAGTGAGCCCAATGATTCTGTCTCTCCAGGGCCCTCTTCCAGAATAAAAGTGAGCCACAACTCGGTGTCAAACCCTGGAAATTCCTTCAGGGCCTTGGCTGACCAGCATAAACCAGGGTTCATTTGCTGCTGGCCAGCTGCACTGCAGCAGGAAAAACCAGATCAGCTTCAGCATTGTGTCCCCTAGTTTCAGGGGAGCAGCCAACACAAAAAGCTCCTGTAAGAGCTTTCTCACAGGCTTCACAGCAAGAACAGGACTAAATACTGGATCATAAAGCAATCTGTCCTACATTAACATAAAAAAGTAGGTTCTAATGATTAAATTACACAAATGCAGTTTTACTAGCACAAGTTTTTTCTCTCTACAGATATGAGCAGCTGTTTCCCCAACTCCCTTTTATTTTTAAGCGCTGGCAGCCATACAGCTGTGTCACAGGCAGACCCCTGTGTGCTTGGGAGGCCAGAGAACAGCCTGATCTCCAGCCAGATGAGAATAATATTAATTTTTAAACATCAGCTCAGATCCTTTTTTTTTCCTATAACAAACTTTAAACAGCCCCTCTACAACACCAAATCTCTCAGCCTCCTTGACCTCCTGCCAACACAGGCCCTTGGGTTTGAAAAAACAGCCATACCACAGGCTGACCTCTTGCAAACCTGCCAAAGCCCTGCTCAGCATCATTTTCCCAAGTTCCAGAAGGCATAGGCAGGCCAAGAGCCCCTTCCACAGCTCTGCCTGGTGTAAGCACAGACTGGTACTCGTGGCTGCACAACAATCCCAAATGTTAATTCCCTTAAAAGCCTCTGACAGCTCTTAGCAACTTCAAACTTGCATCACTATGTCTGCCCATTTTCTTTCAGTACAGATTGAAAGTGGTTGCAATTAACTTTTATAATTCAGAAGGAGGAATTGGGTCCAAACCACTTGGCAGAAAAAATAAAATCTACCTGAAAACCAAGAGCTGCTCTCACTGAGTGTGGAGGAGCTCTGTACTCACATTACAGAGAGGAAATAGGGCAGAAAAGTGATGGTGTGGTGGCAATGCAAACTGCAGGTGGAAAACAGCACAGGAAATGTTGAAATAGATGGAAAAATCAGTGTCCAAGGCTGACAAACAATGCAAAAGTGAAAAGTCTGGGCAATTTAGTGAGCAAGGACTCAGACTGGAGCAGAGAGAGGAGGGAGAACAGTAAAATAAGCAGGTAACATTTAAATCACTAGAGATGAGTACATGGAACTTGCTTGGCTTTGGGGAATTGACACCAAACCAAACCACACCAGCAGCTCTGTAGCCTCCTGCGCAGACAGGAAAGCAGCTGCAGCAAACCTCAGTGCAAATCAGCACCATCTGATGCACAGAGGGGCTCCCCACAGTGACACCCTGTCCCCTGGGCCACTACTGCTGATCCACAGCCCCCAGGCAGGCTCCACTGAAGAGCCACAGCTGCTGGGAAAGCCCAGCCCTAGGGCCCTCCCCTGACACACATCCACACCTGAACCTGCAGGAAAATCAGTGATCCACTACAAATTTCAGCCAACTCACCTACTCAAGTGGAGCTGCCTAGACAGCAAGGGTGGACAATGTCACCAAAGGCTCCATGCTACCTCTACTGCTTCCACAAGCCTCAGTGTCTTGAGCTCCAGTTTTGGCTTCACTCTCCTTCTGCAGCTGCAGCAGGCAGTGCTGGGCTTGCTGGCCAGGCCAGGGATGCTCACTAGATGGCAACCATCAGCAAAGCACAGACTCCAGTCCTGGACAGCCTCTGCCCAGGCTGATCCTGGCAGGACAAGATCAGGACAGCCTCAAGAATTCCATGCTGCCACAGCAAACAGGGAAGACTGACTGAGGGGTGCCTACATGCACCGAGGGAGTTGGTTTTACTGTGTTAGCTTCTCCAAACCACTGCTGTTGAAATGGGCACCTGCCACAAGAAAATCAAAAGGCTGGATGAAGGCTCAAAAGGACAGACATGGACAGTGCTGCAGCCTTGCTCTAAACAGTGTGAAACAAAGGAGAAGCCTCTGCAGACAGGGCACACACCAGAGCAGCCTCAGCCAAGATGAAGCAGTTTCAGAAGACAGATGATTTCCAGAAGTTGGATTTTCAAAACACAGCAGCAGAGGTACGAGGGTGAGAGGCAGACAGCACTACACTCACACCTGCCTTTCACACCTTCCACGTGCACTGAGACAATAAATACCTTCTGAGCACCATGAAGATTAATCTTCCAGATAGTTGGAATTGTATGATAAAGAAAGCAGGGACTTTCACTCCATGATTTATTCTCTCCCATCCTGGTTCTTTTATTTTGAGAACAGGCTGAAACTCAGCCATCTGCTGCCCATCTTTTACTGCTTTCTTGCCCTGACATTGAACAAGACAGCTTTTCTTTTAATTTAAATGAAAGCACATGGCTGCTGGACAAAACAAGGCTGACCCAACATAAGAAATCTTTATTACAGAACCTGAGATCTAACAAGGCAGGAACTCAGCTCCTCAGTTTCAAAGCTATAGGTTGGACTTGATGATATCAAAGGTCTTTTCCAACCTAGTTAATTCTGTTAAAGATAAATCTCCCCTCTAAAGCCAGACTGCCTTCAGAAGCTCCAAGAAGCCATCAGAGTTTCTCACTCAAGGAACCTGTGTAGGACAAGGAAGCAGTTGCACCTGTATTTGAAGCATGGTCAAAGAGCTGCTGTATAATTCAGATATGGACACCACCAATCTCAAGATCCAAGGCCTGGGTCATTCTGTTAACTAAATTCCACATGAACAGAAAAGCTTCCCAGCAAGCCTGTGAGATGTCCCTGCCTAGTTTTATAGGTACTGACAAGGTCCTTTTTGGAAAAGAGTGGAGGTGCCTAGGGAGTCCGAGGTGTAAGATCAATCAGCAAACACCTATCACACTACAGAATTAGTACAAGGACAGAAAACAACCACCAGCTGTTCTTTCAGTTCTCTGGAAATTTGTTCCCAGAAAGAACAGAATAAAACATTAAGCTGAGGAGAAAAGAAAGAAAAATCTTTGTCTTTTGTAGTTCTGACAGGGTGACTTATAGCACATGAAGAAAGCTTATGACAGGAATGTGTGGAAGAAAGCAGAGCTAATACAATCAACAGAATCAACTTCTAGCAAAAATTAAATCCCACTGTAAGTTATCTTCTCTCCCTACTTTCTCCTGTTTCCTGAAGCGATTCAGGTTTCTCCTTCACAGAAGTTATCTGATCCTGCTTTAAAACAGTCCAGTGATGAGGTTGGTACTGATCTCCCTGCAAGGCTATCCAAAAGCCTGAAAGACTCAAAATTCAACTTCCTCCCAGCCCACAATGTCCAGCCAGACCCAGCCCTAACTCTCCTCCCAGGTCTGATGGCATTTGCCCCCCAGCCAGCCCGGGAGGACCCAGGCTGGGGTTCAGAGCACCCAGTACCTTGTACCAGCAACTGCCCCATCGTTCTTCCCCAGGGGTTCGTCCAGCTCCACGCCACACCACTCCCCTTTGGCAAAATCCGTCTCTCCCACGTAGCGCACCACTCCTGTCTTCGTCCCACCGACCTGTCAGAGAGAAGATGCTGAGGATTAGAGATGGCAGCACTAGCACTGACACAGGGGGACTGAAGCTGGGACAAGTATTTAGAGAGGGGGACAGGACATCTGTATTTTCTTTTTCAGATCTGATGAAATCAGCGGATAGTTCTCACACCAAGTTCTCCCAGCACTGAAGTTGCCTTTGCAATAATTACAAAGTGATTCTGGGACTGCCTGCCTGGAAGATATCAGAGTAAATATAATTAAAACATATTTCAAGGTGTCAACTAATTACACCAAGTTATTTGTGAGGCCACAAAGGACTTTAAGCCCTGCAGGCACAGCTCATACCTGCCTGACAGGTTTTCAGCCTGAAGAGCCATGACCTGCACTGACAGGTTTTCAGCCCTGAGCTCATTCAGCCAACAGTTTTGGGCAATACTGGGACATGACAGCAAGAGGACAGCTGAGCCAGGAAGGCATTCACTGCTCCTCAGCTTGCTCCCAAGATGTGGAAACTGCTCAAAATAGAGGTGTTCCACTTTTATCTACACTTCCTACAGCAATTCCCAGTGCTGACAAACTGCATGGGAGTGCAGCTCAGCTCACTGCCAGGTGCCCTCCAGCACAGGTTTCTTCCCCCACCATGGAGAAATAAGAATAAATCACACCTTTTTCTCCTGAATTTACACTTAAAGTTCTTATAAGTTTGCAGCTTACTGAGGAGACTCAAGGAGGGCAAGTCAGGAACCTTGGGAGCTGTGTTTTGCTCAGTGCTCCGAGAGCGTGTGGCACTGAGCAGCAGCTGCCTCTGTGCTAAACTCTCCCACTTAGACTGAGAAAAGGAAGATACAAAAAAAGGAGGGTGGTTCTAAGGGTTCATACTTCAAGTAAATCAGCATATGATCTAAACCTTTTTAGCCTATCTCTGCTAACGCCTAAATTCAAGGAAGAAAGCTTAAAAATAACTTTAAAATTAAATTTGCAGCTTCATCCTGAATGACTTGCAGTTATTAATTTTCTTAATATTAAATTGAACATAAAAAGGTATCAGAGTATTATTTTCCTATAGAAAACAGTGAGAGCCAAATTGCAGAAATCTCTGTGTTTGTGTATTCCAGGGTAGGAATGTTCGATTTAGCAATTCTAAATCCCTAAAAAACTGCTTATGCAAAGGAAAAAAAGAGTTTTCCCAGACAAAAAACAACTGCACCTTTATGGACTACACAGCACAGCTCTGAAGTCAAGTCCTGGGAGGCTGCAGCACACAGCCTGAGTTAGTCCTCTGGAATTTCTCTCACTAGGAATTCAAAGCACTGATGCTTATGGAAGAAAATCTTTGAGGATGTTGTTCTCTTTGCTACAGGACAGAGTAAAATATTTGCCAGCAAGAAGAGGATCATAAGAAAACTTTCTGGTTCTACATTGTGCCCAGGAGTAAAAAGACAACTCAATTTCAGTATTAGGTACTTGGCAAGTCACTGGTTTGAGCAGTCACAGTGAATTCTTTACCTAATACTCACAGTTAAATGCTGGTCCCTATTTTGATTGATTTGAGTTTATACAAATTTAGCCTCTTAATATTAATGCAATGATTTAATGCCATTCTAATACATTTCTTTAGCTGCAAGTTGAACTCTATATAAGTGTAATTAATAATAATGTCATTCATAAGAACTTACCATTGCTGGTATGCCCCCTCAATTTTATTTTCATTGAGTTTTAATTCCAGATGTTGAGTCAGATATTTCCTTCACCAAGCCATGTATTCAGGGGACAGAGTCTCAAGTAAGCCTTAAAAATCCAATGAGCTCCCTCCATCACTGCAACTGTGGCATCTACTGCAGGGTCCCACTCTTCCACCCACACAAAGAACCACTCAGTTATGTTCCCATCAGTATTATTTATTTGAGAAAGCTGTTTCCAACCACGAGAGTAAAAAACTACCCCTACTGACCTGATATACATATTATTTATGCCAACACTGAAACTGTGCAGTAAGAGTGCAGGTCATGCTCCCAACCAAAAGCCCCATGTCAGAGAAGACTCTAAGCACAGATCAGGTCCAAAACTCCCCTGAATAGCCACATGGCTCCCTCCTTCCAGAGTAGAGTATTCTATTTTCACTTTTGAGCTTTAATTATCCTGCCATCCTCTCTGTAAAACACACCCTGCCATACAGCATCACATCCTCCCCCAAGCCAAGGCAGACACATCTGCTCCCCAAGAGCCTGGGCTCCCCACAGTCCAGCTGGCAGTGCAGTCAGAAGCCAAGATCAGGCTGTCACACTTGCATGCCAGTGCTTAGGTCTCTTGTTGAACTTCCCATCTTTTGGCAGGCATGCAAAAACTGATGGATGGAGAGTCCAGAAAATTCACCCATCTCAGACACCCAGATTTGTTCAGCTAGGGCTGCTAAAATAAATAATGCTTTGAAGAAGCCAGTCAGCAGGTTGTGCCTGTGCATAAAGTGGTCTCATCAGAACAGAATGTTTGATTCTATCAGACCCTTCAATAAATCAGAGGTTTCACCTTGGGAGAGGATACAAGGCAGCCAAGGAAGTTAGTAATGGCATGGCACAACTCATGGGAGCTCACAGCCATCCCTTCTGCCCGTGCCTGGCTTGCCCACACCACTGTCTACAATCCAGGTGTGAACAGCAGCTGAGCATGGATGGCCCCTATGGCATGGAGACCAGAGGACTTCAACCCAGAACATCCCAGCCCAGTGGTGGCATCAGTGCCACTCCAAGTCATTAATTTCATTAATTTCTCTACACAGAACTTGTCTGCATCTCTCAGCCTGGCCCACTGCTCAGTCGCAGACACATCTTCAACATGCCCAGTGTCTGGAGTGAAACAAGGACAAAGAGGAGAGGGCAACCCCCTCTTTGCTAAAGCCTGAGACAGCACAGAATGAGGCTGCCACCAACCTCAGTTCAGACATGTCACAGCTTTTGGAGTTGACAAGTTTCACTCAAAAATGAACAGAACTCCTAAAGCTTTTCTGAGAAGCCTTTAACAGTTACCTCACCAAAACTATTGCTGAGATTATTCATGCCCAAGAGAATGGGATTTTACCAAATATGAAGTGTTATTGCTTTTATAGTTGTTTTGGGAAAAACAACAACAACAAAAATCGAGCATAAAGCAGCTAAAAAGAGCTCTTTCTGGAAGTTCCAAAAAGTGGAAACAATATTGACACAGTGATACTAGATTTTTTGTTTTGGAGATTATTTTGACCAGTGTCAACACTCCAAGTTTCTCCACTTCAGGTAGAAACACTTATGGTTAAGTTTAAACAAACTTGTGGTAGCCCTTCCTCTTCAGCTGGAGTTGAGCAGCCCCTGAGGCACACACCTTGGAGCTCCTGGAACATTCAGCTCCAGACTGAAGGTCTCTGTCCCCTTTTTCATGCCTTTAAGCAAAGACTGTCTTGCTGACTGGTCCCTTCCCCAGTGGAACATCCCCAGTAGTTTCAAGGGACAGTCTTGGCCTCGACCTTTACAACAAAATGAAGCCAAGGATATTCAGAGGATATTTAGCAGGTCTGTATCTACTGGTGAGTCACAGCAGCAACATGCAGTCATGGAAGGACATCTAACACACCTTCCCTGCTAATTGCAGTATCACTGACATCACATTTTACTATCAAACTTTTCCCATCAAACTGACAAAATGGGATCCAGACCAGTATCCCAGGGCTGAAAAGACAATGATGCTAATCCTTCCTGACACTGTCTTCAACAGAGCTAACATATCATTTAAACTATTTACCAGATTAGCAGCAGGACAGATCTCAGTCTGGCTGCTGTGACTAACACCCCCTCCAGCCTGTGTTTGCTCTTTGCTCCTCATGGCCCTGCTCATCCCACAGCAGTTTCTTGCTCTAAGCAAGAACCTCTTGGGAGCTGCCCTCACCCTATGGCCTGTGGGCATTGCTCTGCTTGCAATGCACTCCAATACTGCTCAGGAAGAAGAGAAAAATAAAATTTTCTGAGCCTTTCAGGCCAACAGGGACTGTCCCCAACAATGTCACGCATGTTCAAGGGTCAGCAATGGCTGAGGCACCTGCTTGATCATATTCCATGCAGAAGTCCAGAGATAACACTGCCCTTTCTGTTTAACATTCTGATTTACCCATTTACATTGATTTTCAAAGCGTTTCCACAAGACAGGGCTGCTGACCAGAGGGTGGAGGTGGGAACACAAGGTGCCCAGCACACGGACAAGCCTCCTCTGCAGAGCTCCAATGGCCCGTGCTGGGTCCCAGCAGAGCCCTGAGACTCTCCTGCTGCTCACCTGTGGACAGAGGAAGGAAGAGGCTGGGGGGAAGGAGCACACACAGGACACTTGCTTCACACCCTGAGAACCGTCACACACTTTTTGTGTGCAGCATATCAGCTTATTCCACTCACTTACTGGATGATGCCAACAAGAACTTGGTCATCACCTTCATGCACAAGTGCAGCTTATTCTGGTTTGAGCTGTACCTGCAGGCTCTATCCAGCCTGTAAACTGGAGCAACCATCCTTTCCCTTGGGGATGAATGGCTGGGTTTATTTCCCCCTCCCCATAAAATACTGGATACCCACTAAAAGATTCTATTTCCACCCAAGCTGAGGGAGGCAGGAGCTGTTTTCCCATCATACACAGTTTAGCTCTTCCAAGCATTGAAGATCACTGAACAATAATACTGGATGTACAGAGGCTGCTTTTGGCAAAGGCACGGGCTGTGGGTCCAGCTACTACAGATCACCTGAAATAATGACCTGTAAATGCAAGGGGGGAAATGTGTGTACCTATGGCAGATGTGGCCATCACACACCAGGGCTGCATCCCAGCTACAGCCAGGGCCAGTGTTCAGCAGCTGGTGAAACGGGGAGAACTGGCTTGTGGTCAGGTTTATCTGTAAATACAATGTACCTCCATGTGCCACCTGGCCATCAGCAGCTTTATCTGATTGAATAAATACCATGTCATTTGAGAATGCCAGAACTGGCTTTTAGGGTAAGGGGAGAAACAGCCAGCCAGGAATTACAGGCCAGCCCTCCGTATGTGAAGCTACAGGAATTTTAATAGTTTCTTTTCATCCAACCACTTATCTTTGTGCCTACCCATCCCCACAGCACAAGTCAGCATTGCACAGCAATGAGTCTGACAGCACTGCTGATGCAAGACATTTCTGTGCATTTATCTGTCAGGCACCAGTGAGAAAATAATATCCTAGGGAGGTGGTGTAAGAGGAGAGCCTGGAATTGCAGCATCCCCTCCCGGGGCTGTCTCTGATGCCAAGTCCGCCCACGTTAGTGACACAGTTTGCTCCACCACACTTACAACTCCTATTTAACTACAGATACTGCACCCAGCAGCCAAGGGCCAGGCAGTGGCTCAGCCCAAATGAATGGTTAGGAGAGTGTGCATAAGGAGCCTCTAAGGGTTGATGTGGTGGCAGGGCAGGGCAGTTGCTTTGGGCTATTTATTTCCCTCTTTGTTTCACTGCATAGAAACAGGATGGTTTAGGTTGGAAGGGACCTTAAAGTTCACCTTGTTCCATGCCCTGCCATGGGCAGGGACACCTTCCACTAAACCAGGTTGCTCCAAGCCCCATGCAACCTTGCCCTGAACTTCCAGGGATGGGGCAACCACAACTTCTCTGGACAACCTGTGCCAGGGCCTCAGCACCCTCAGTGGGAGGAATATTTCCTAATATCTAATCTGATCCTCCTCTGGCAGTTTGAAGCCATTTCCCCTTATCCTGACACTGCACTCCTGTAAAAAGTCCCTTTCCAGCAACAATCTTATACAGTGAGGAAAGAGCTCCAACTAGGAGTCCCAGATGTTTTCTAGTCTCTTGAACTCTGCAAACAGCTGGAACACTGCACTGCCCACTGCCTGTCACAGACTTGCACAGGGACAGAGATCTATCATTCCCACACTCTCCAGTCATGACAGCAATTCCTGGTCTTATGGATGGAGCTCTAAGCAGGCAGTGGAATACTAAGAATCCTGCCTTGACAGAACTACAGAATGGGATCCTTCCTTCTTTTCTGCAATAAGGGAATACGCCTGGTGATTGATTGTCTGAAAAAAGCCACACAGGAGCATTGCTGCATCTCTAGGACTCCACAAACTGGGAGAATGCCAGTGGTTAACCAGGAAAATAAAGAGCAGGAATCCTTCCTTTGTGACACCTTGCATGCCTTTCCAGCAGCGAGGCTTCAGTCTCAGGGACGTTGGCAGCAAAGCAGTGAGTTATCTCTGCCCAAGGAGGGGGGCTTGGGCTGCAATTCTGCCCAGGGAGCGTCTCAGGAAATTATTTCTCACTCAGGAGGTTCAATGCTTTCTGCAGCTCCGGGCTGGCTGAGCTGTGGCAGGGACATGCAGGGGGGATGCTGAGGAAAGAACTTGCTTAGTTTATCCACGAGTGCTTTCCATCATTTGCCAGGAGCAGGGGCTGCAACACGCTGCTGGCAAAAACAGTTAGCAGCAGACAGACAGGATGATTAAAACCACATGCTCGGGGGAAGGCCAGGATCCATTTTCAGCAGCCCAGGCAGGCTCCACACAGCCCTGCCCAGCTGCAGTGCTGCTTCATTGACTCTCCCTGCAAGGGCTGCTGTTGCAGCATTTGCACTGGCTTTGAAGACCTCCAAGTTCCAGCAAAATCACAAACCTGGAGTCCATCCAGAAGGCATCTGGGGCAATACCCCTCGGCAACTGAACCAGCCACTGGGATATAACCTGGCCCTTAAACAGTCTTATTTCTTACTCCATTTCAATGCTGAAGTGCACAATTCCAGTTAGGAAATACAAGCACGGCTGAGGAGCAGAACACCTATTCTAAGAGGATTTTTTTTATTTTAAATGATTTTTTATTTAGGCTGACGTATAATAAAACTGCTTACTTCCCCCACTTCTTCAGAAAGCAATGGCATCTAAGGGGGAATGAGTTCAGCTGTTAAGAAGGCCTCTCCACAAAGAATGCAAAATACATTTTCTTAGGCAAAAAACCAAGCAGAAATTCCTCCCAGGCAGAAAATGCTCCAATGCTCTGTTTCCAGCCCTTCTTTCCCCACAGGAAGGCAATAAGCCAGCCTCACATTAACAGAACTTCAGCAATTATCCCATTTAGGGAAGCTCCACTGTCACTAAAGTAAAGGTTAATTGTCCCACTTTATTTGCCAGACTTCAAGAGATGACTTCTACAATATTAGGGTGGATTTTTCATCTCTTTAATGCGATTTTTAGATCTCTGGGAAAAAGTCTGAGTGCCAAAGGCAAATATTATCTAACTCTTCTAATGGAAAGCTTCTAATGGAAAGCTGAAAGTCACTTTCTGCAAGTGCTGGAGAGCCAGAGTAACCGAAAGCAAAGTAACTGAAAAGCAAAAATGTCTTCAAGCTATAATGGACTTTATTGAAGTTAAAGAAAGGCACCATCAGGAAATGGCCAGACTGCAGAAAGCCAGGTGTCCATCTGGCCAACCTGGAAGAGTCCCCTGCAACCTTGTGCTCCATCCCAAGCAATCACTGAAAACATGTCCTGCCTCATTTGGAAAGCCTTTGGTGGATCCCATTCATCTAAAAGCCACTCTCAAATAAAAAGATACTCTCAGAAAAGGAAACACTAAGAGTAATAAAGACAACTAAAACTGTACCAATCCATAGAGGATGAGCAAAGATTTGCTCAAGGAATTTGAGGCAACTCAGGTTAATTCAGAATTATTGTTTATATATTCCAATACCCAACATGATTAACTGACACCTCCCATAAGTAAAAGCTGCCAAGCCAAGCACATGTGAATGAACCACAACAGCAAGTTATTTCTTCTTGTTCTTATCTGTTTTTTTCCTGGATCTCTATGACTATTTGCAAACAATTCCTCATGTTTCTCTAAGCTGAGCATTCCTGCTAGAACCAGTGAGAGACTAAGCTTATTCCAGGCTCACTCTTTTGGAGCTATTTATTACACTAACAAGTCATAGCACAAACTTTATCTAATAATATCTGAGGTGGATAAATTAGCAGGCAGGGAGGGCAGGATTTTAAGGATGCACCCTTATAAAAACAAATTTAAAACCCAAACCATTCCCAAAACACAACTCAACAGAAGCCCAGGGGAGAGATGCTCCCAGGTTGTATTCTGTGGCTTTGCCAAAATTCACTCTGTGTGGGCCCCACTGAGGTGAGCAGAGTGTTCAGGGAACAGGTCCTGTCTCAGAGAACTTATGGTCAGGAGAAGAAAGGGGTAAAACAAGTCTGGAGAACACCATTCCATTGCTTGCCTGGTTCAGAAAGAACAGAGCCAGGTTTACCTTCTATGACTGCTGCTTCTAAAATCACAAGTTCTCACCTGAACACTCCCCCCACTCCCTGCAAGAGGTAAAGGAGAAAATGGAGGAAATAAACTCATCAACAGGGGACAGATCCTCAGGTTCATTTTTCCCTATGTGTGGCTGCTGTAACACACCAACATGAAGCATCAATGCTTGTGCAAACAGAGAAAGGTGCTGCCAGCTTTCCCTGCCCACCCTGTCCTGGGACTGCAGGGACAGCAGCAGCTTTGCTGCCAGTAGGGATGGGGAGGGATGAGAGGCTCACTCTACTGAAATCAGAAAGCAGACAGACCCTTGAGCAAGTGTCAGCTCCTGTGCACATTTTGGGGAAAATTTGAGAAAATAAAACTCTCAACTCTACAAACCTACATATTTACTAAGCATCATCCAGTGAGCACAAGCAGAACCAATCTTCACTTTCCCTCCTCTGAAAATAACCAACTTTACATTGTTTATATATTATATAACTAAAATAAAAACTATTGGACAACACACCACTAGTCCCAAAAGGATATTTGAGACTGGGTCTGGCAGTCCCTGCACATGCTCCTGATTCACACTGACTGTGGAGCCAGCTCTACCAAACACCTGCCATTACACAGATGTCCAGTCTGTGTGCCCTCCCCCACAACCACTGCTGCTACTGGAACCAGGTGCAACACTACATGGATAACTTAAAATGGGATTCAGATTATCCAGGGTGTGCAAAGACTGACCCCTCTGCAACCTGCCATGGCTGTTGGTCAGAGTCACCTTTACCTTTTAGATCAGAGATGTTACTGGGGATACAGTCACAACAGATCTGTGCCCAAAGGCTTGGCTCTTCCAGTATTTGCTATCACACTATGTATCACACACACTAACAAAACTAAACTCTCTTACACAGCTGCAGGACAGAACTCAGTCTTCCTGTCTTTGGTATCATTCTTTCCTTTCTCCATCTCCTTTGCTAGGACACAAATGATGACAAACTAGGTGGCAAACTTCCAGTAACACATTCCTAGTACAAGTGTGGCATTTTGGCTTAGTCATCAGGTAGTCTATTCCAAATGATGAAAATAACAACAGAAATCAGATGTGGAGAACTCATCCATCACAACAGTGGTCTCTCCCAAAGTCCTGCCATCTTCTAAAAATTACTGGAAGTTCCTTTCTGTACAGGAAAGGAGTTTGTGTCATGTCTGACATAAGAAAACTGAACCACCAGAAAGAGTGACCAGCAGGAGAGATTCTTGCAAGTCCTTTGAGACTTTGTACAGCCACATGCAACAAGACACTGCTGCAAACTCCTTGAAAGCCCAAATAATACTCTCCATTATGGAGTATCACTAGATTAGAACATAATAAATGATTTTGCTTCTATTTCCCTCATATTTCAGTTGTTCTCTCTCTGACAACTTTCTACAGTTCAGGACTTGTCTGATGCAAGAAGTACTTAGGACCATGTTCTCCTGCACCAATGTGAAAGACAGACATGTCCAGAAGATGCAGCATCCCAAATAACAATGTAGACGTTCGATGCCTACTTGGCCCAGGCATCTCCCAAGACCATGCTCCATCCCACACCTCACCACCAACCCTGTCCTCCTTTTGTCTCGTCCTGAAGCCCACCAGGAACACTTAGCAGGGGGACAAATCCTTGTCCTTTGCCATTCCAGGGGGACCCCCCAACCAACTCACCAGCACACGATCTCCAAGGCGTAAGTCCTTCTCCCCCTTTTTCACAGACCCGCTGTCCGAGAGGTTTGATCCAGACTCGTTGCCCGTCTTCATGGCGCTGTTCAGGACGCTCTCCCGCAGCGGGATCACGCGGGTGGACAGAGGTGGCGTGGCTGTCCCCGAGTGCAGTGACAAGTTCTGAGCCGTCAGGGAGTCCACGGAGGGGGCGTCGCTCCCCGAGCCTTCGGCCACCGGCTGCCGTGTCAGCTTGGATGGTCGCGTAAAAATCCCCTGCAGCGGCTGGCACTCAAAGTACCGCACTCCTCCGACAGAGCCGTCATTCTTGCCCACCGGGTCATCCAGAACAACCCCTGCCCACTGGCCTGGAGCAAACTGCGTTTCCCCAAGGTACTGGATCACGCCTGGCTTCACTCCATTCACCCAGACACGTTCGCCCACCACAAAGTCTCCCAGGAAATCATCGCCCACCTCGGCAACCTTCGAGCTCGACTTCTCGGTGCTGGTGGTGGACGTGGTACTCTGCTTGTGTAAAGGTGAGCCTGCGAATCAAGGAAAAAGAGGTTTTGGTATGAGAAGTCCTAGAAGGAAGCCAAAACACCAGGAAAAGGTGTTTGCAGAAAGGAAACATGGGACAACACCTGAGATCGCAGGTGTACACCCTATGAAGGTTGAACCTGAGTGACACCATTACTGACACACCTTCTTCAGTGGGGAAGCAATCAGCACACACCCTCCACCTACTGCCCAGCTTCTGCAGGTCTCACACAGAACATAAAGAAATGACCCCATGTCTTCATCCCCTTTACAGTACCTCAGCCCCCTCACAGCCCCAGAGAGGCTGCACTGGTGTGGATAAGCTCAGACAGTGGTGGTACGTGCTTAAGGACCAAAGGGAGCCCAATGAACTGCTGCTTTGCAGAAAGAAGCCAAAGTCATCCTTTCACCCAAAAAAAGAAATCAATATATATATATATATTTAAAAAAAAAAAAAGTGTGAGGCACTGATGTTTTAGTACTTGGCACTATGAGAACCCCACTGAGTGTCCCACTAACAGCTCCTGTGGGACCACACAGCAGCCTCCACAAATTCCACATTTTTCCCTGCTGCTGCCGGGCCCTTTGCTGGAGGAAATGCAGCAGCAAGCAGACACCTGGGGTATGTTCAGTATAAACAGCATCTCTTTAAACAGGAAGCATCTACAAACCTTCATGCACAGCCTTCCAGGGCCACACAATGTGCATGGAACTCGGTGTAACTGGCAATAAAGAGTGCTCTTTTTCCAGCATCAGCCTTCCAGCAATTCTCTGCTGCAGGTGATGCTGGTGTTCACCGTTCTGCTTACACTCTCCAGCAGAGTCTTGACTGGCCAAACTCTCCATAATACAAAAGGGGATCCTTAAACACGTGACAGGTGCCTGAATGGGAAGAGAGTCAACCCAAGCAAATGAGACAGCAGTGACCCAGCTCTTGCTGACCCCCATTGTCAAACACTCCTGTCACAAACTCTGGGCTTTCAGCCTTGGCCCCAGGCAACAAGTGATAAGGACATGTGAACTTCATTAAAACTCTGATGGTCAAAGGGGGAGGTTGAGTAAAGTCCTAAAAGAAACAACAACAGAAACTGAGGAAATAAGCTTGCAAAATAAGATCCAGCAAGTCACATCCCATGGACCTTCAGCCATCCTCAGCTCTCATTAGTCCTGAGGTCCCAAGTGTGGTTCTCCCACACAGCTGGTGTAGGGGGTGTTTGCAGACTTGGTCCCACATATCCTGTGCTCAATGAAAGCTCCCTGGACTCTTCAACCAAACTTTCAGCTGAAGTTTCTGGGTGCCACCAGCCAGAAAACTCTAAAGCACAGCCAGGAAAAAAATTTTATTTGCTACCAGAGAAGGCTGACAGAGGACACCCTGAGCAGCTACAGAGACAAGCCGACCTTGAGTGCTTATGTGTACCAAACTGTGAAACTTGTTCAGCCTCAGCCATCACTGTGGCTCAGTCCACAACACTTCTACAGCTCTTTCACAAGTAATGGGCCTGACAGATCAGGCCCAGCTCCTAGAAAGAGTGAAAAACATAAAAGCTCTCAAAGCAAGATACTTCAAAGCTTTGCTAGAGGTCTAGCAAAGAGGAAAGAAAAGAGCACCAGGGCAACAGCATGAAGAACTTGGTTTCTGCTAAATCATGTGTGTTACGAGGAATCAATTTTGACACTTTGGTTCTTATTAGACTCCAGAGTCAACACTTGAGAAATTTCTATGGCCAGCAGTTTGGGGCCCCTGGAAGCAGCACCTCTGCCTGGTATGAACAAGAAGAGAGCAGCAATTAAGGTGTGATTGTACCAACTCCTCTCATGAACAGAAGTGTCTCCAACCAGCTCACTGGGCTCAGTGGGCTGGAGCTGGAACAACTCTTGAGAAGATGAGCCAAAAAGGACATGCACAGCATAACAGAGGGAATGTTCAGGAAAATCCCATGATGGGCACAGGAAGGACAGTAAATACTGTTCCCAACTGAAAATGTTGGTGGCAACAGAGACCATGGCGCTCCCAGCAGAGCTCAGTCAGCTCCCAGGGAGAACCTTCTCCTGGCTTCTGAACCCTGCCTTGGAAGTTTCCTCAACTCATGTGTTCATCAAGAAGTTTTGGGGGCTTTTGGGCAAATTTCTGGCATTCAAGCTTGTGTCCCTCTCAGTTTTGTAGGCCAGTACACCAAGATGAGCTCCATCAGATGGACAGCATAACATCCAAGAACTAGTTTCACCTTCAAAAAATTAAACCCAAAGACTATAAGGATGCTTAGAGCTTTTGATCTTTACAGAAGACTTTAAATAAAAAGAAGTGTGAAGGAAACAGGGCTCCATCCATCCGAACTATAAAAACAATCATGGGCAGAAAATAAGGCCACTATTGTCATTTCAATGCTTAACAGCACAAGACAGTAAAGCAGTCAGGTTAGGAAGTTACATTTTAAGAAGACTCTAAGTTAAATAACCAAAGCTGGCTATAAGGGTTTATCACCAACAAGGTCTGTGATAGGTAGGAGAATAAATTAAATTAGAAACACCTTGGTTTTGTGCTTGGCAGAGCACCCTAACACACAAAGATCGTGCCACTGACATGTTTGTGCACACGTATCCACCGTGTCAAGGACAGCCAAACTCAACCTACTGTACAAGGAACTACAAGCACATAAAATGTGGAGGACTCTGCTACTATACTGAGAAGAGATCAAAACTGATTTTCTAGTCTTACAGTAGTCTGAGTTTCAGCATGGTTCTTGATTTCAGGTGTTAGTCAGTGGTCAAGATACAGGTCACATCAACTCTCACAAGCACCTCTGCAATTTGGCTGGGATAAGCAAACCCTTCAGCAGCAAAGCTCAAGCAAAGAAAGGCAGGAAGGCTGCCCAAGGCTGAACAAACAATGCAGCAGGATTTAAAATTGCACTTAAACTTACCGTATTTCACTGCAAGAGCAAACACCTTCAAAACTGACTTGGACCAAAAAAAAAAAACAAAACAGTTCATTGGATTCCTGGTGCAACACTGTCTTCCCCCAAAAACCAAAATATTAGTGGAACTTTACACACTCTTGTTCATTTTAGGTGTCTGTCTGATAGGTAGGTATGCTGAACTACAGTAATTGCATCTCAGGAAACAATATCATTCCAGGCTCCTGAGCAGTGCAGGCAGAAGCATCATTATTCTTGAGCATGAGGTGAATTATTCAAAAGTACAGGATGTAAATAAGGAACTGCCTGAAGGTTCACCTTGTTTATTATGGCCACAATGTAGAAACTTGTGTTTTACATGGCTTTAATTACCCACATATGAAATAATAACCACAGAGCAGCTAATGGGCTTTGGTGCAGCAGGTTTTCAGAGAAGCCAAGAGTAACCATGATCAAGTTGAACTCATTTCTCTTGGCTTTTACCAACCCATTAACTAGATGGCAAGACAGCATCCAGAGTAGTCCAAGTAGACTAAACTCTGATCCTCCCAGGTAGGTATCTGGTCACCAGCCTTTCAGAAGGCAAATGGTAGCAATGAGTAACTTTACTTCAATCCCAGGAGTATCTTAGGATGGCCCAAAAGTGAGAGCAGCTGATGACACTGCTCTCAGAGACCTGTCATTGGCACTGCCACTCTCCAAATACCTCTTCCAGCTGAAGGGAAAGCCACCCAAGAGGATTGCCATGAACGATTCCCAAGCTTTTCCAGCCTACAGGCACCTAAGGAGTTGGTCTATTGGTCTGTGTCACTTGGATTTGCTGTTTTGAAGAAGTCTTGTTCTAGTCAGACTCCCCATATAAATGCCAACAAGTTCCAAAAAAGTCACTAAGAAAAAAGTTCCAAGAAGCAGCAAAACAAGGGTACAGATCTCAGGTATGAAATTGAGATTTACACAAGAGAAACACACCCAACAGAATAAACTGGGTACTTTCCACTCCAACCCTGCCAGTACCTGCTGATGCCAATCAAGAAGCCACAGGAGCTCTCTGAATGTCACTACCAGGCCTCTAACTCAGCAGCTCACCTGGAAGCTGGATGAGGAAGGCTCCTCCTGCTCGATCCAAGAGGATCTCCCTGTGCTGCTCTGTCCACAACAGACCTCACTTGCTATCAGGACTTCGACAGCAGCGACTGTCCCCCTCCTCTCACTGGGACCAGGCTCCAAGACACGAGCAGCAGTGAGCAGGATCTCTCCCACTCAGGCTTTCCAGCTTTACAATCCTATTGTGTTCATTAGCTGGCTCATTCTTTTCGGACTAAACGGGCTTCCTGTAGGTCACAGCTTCCAGGGCTGAACAACAACTTGTAAATCAAAGTCACACAGAGCATCCACTAAATGCACATCTCATCCAGCTCCACATCTCTACTTTCCCTTCACAAAGCCTACACGTTAGCCACCACTGTGGCAAACCCGGTGCTTAGAGCTCTTTCTGCAAACTCATCCCATCAGTTTTAGGGACCCACACTGACAGGGCACCAGTACTTCAGAAGCCAAATTCCTACCAGCCAAGAGCTGGAGAGGTTAAAAGTTTAACTGAAGTTTCAGCCTGTTCACAGGGCTCTTGTTACCGTGTCAATGAAAGCCACGTGTCCAAAATCCCTTGAAGCACAAGGACTTCTGCAAAAAGGGCATGGATTCTTCCAGCTCTTGGAAACTGCTGTAGGAAGGAGTGAACAGAAGCTTTATATAGTACAGAAGCAAGAAACCCCCCCTCAAGAAAGCTCTGGAAACTGAAGTGGGAGGAAGAGAGCCCTTGCTCTGCAGCATCAGCAGGAACAGCTTTCTCTGCAGGATCCCTGACAACACGCTCAGCCTTGTGCTCCGTTTAAGTCACATCCACATCCACTGAACCATCCAGCCCCTCTCACATTCCACATCTTTCGACCTCCCACAGCACTCCAGTTGCTCATTTCTTAACACCAGGCAACTGAAACAAAGGGGAAATGAAACTTGTATCTAAAGAGGAGGAGGGAGAGGAAGGGAAGAGCAGTTCAGCGTGAGAAGCAGCGCACAGTGAGTGTTGCCCATGTATTTCCTACTCCCTGCAGAACCCTTTTGTAGTCTGACTGCTCCCAAGACACATGCCAGGCACCACAACTGCCAAAGGACTCAGAAATGCAACAGCCTGTTGTGTTGCCATGGGGATCAGGAGACAAGCAGTTAATTGATAAAATGGAGGCATACTAGATTTAAAAGCAAGAGGAAATAAAAAAACATCAACAAAAACCCCCCCAAAACAAACAAACAAAAACAACAAAAAAACCCCAAAACCCAACACCAAAAAAACCCCAACACAAAATCACACACACAAAAAAAACCCAACCAACCAAGAAAAACAACAATGAAACAACAACAAAAAACCCCAAAACAACAACAAAACAAACAAAAAAAAGAAAGATTCCAGAGTAGCATCTTGTGTCAGGAAGGAGGGAGAAACAAGCACAAACACTGTAAATACAGAGGAGCTTCACAGTGCCCCTAAAAAGAAGTCTTTTTCCCTTTCTGTTTTAATTTTCAGAGTTTTTTACCCTCAGACATCACCACATCACAAGAGAGCCTGACATGCAGCACAGAGCTGCCCCCCACTCCAGCTGCGTTCCCTCTCCATGGTAATCAGTAAGTTTCTCATCCACTACCTACCAACAAAAGGTGCACCAGCCTGGCAGAACCTCCACTGTCACAAGACTGAAGACACTTCACCCTCATGTCACTGGCCCCTGCTGTAGATGCCACTAACCTGTGAGAGGGCAGCAAGTTGTGCAGTCTGTGAGCATCTCAAAGTGCAGCCTTGCAACCAGACTGGTCAGAAAACCTTTTGGTACCAGCTCTGTTCCTCCCAGCCCGGGCAGGGTTTCAGGACAGTCCTGAGACCAGGGGACTGTAATGCCCATTTGAAGCCAAGATTGTGTCAGTTGGAAAACCCTACTGCTGGCCACAGGGGTGCCAGCTAAAAGGAATAATGTTTGGTTTTACTGCCACAGGGATTATACAAGAACCTTGGAGGCATTAGAGCAGGCTGGCTCACTGTTTGGTTCAATGCTCAGATGATGAGGTGGGATGACAGTCAGACACACTATGCCTGCTCAGGCTGCAGCTGGTTTTCAGGGCACCAAACATCTGTGGTGGATGATACCATCCCATCCCACAGCCCACCACCCTCCACTGCGAGCTGGAGGACAGCACGGCCTTGTCCTTACAGCCACATAACTCTCAGCTCCTGGTGCAGTGGGTTTTACTCATATATTTACACTGCAGTTACTATGAGCTTCTCTGGGTCTGCAGTGCCATTTCATCTCCAAGCAGAACACTGCAGAACTTCACTGATGGAGAACAGAGCTCATCAAACCTTCCCCCCAGAGGAGGACAGTCCAGAGCATCTGCTCTCTACAGCAGCTAGTCTACCAGGCAAGAGAGAAGGATGCACAACCTGCTGCAGCTCCAGGAGCTGCCACCTGTGCAGGGACACAGGGATTCTTCCCTTGGTACCATCAGCAGCAGCCACAGAGGCACAGACAAAGCACCTCCCGTGGGAGAAGGGCTGGTGCCTGCTGCCTCCACAGCACTCACTGATGGTGAGGCCTTGCACGTGGAATTTCTAGGTTACCACATGGGGATTTGAGCTTCTCAAAGCAATCTGGATTACACAAACATGATGCTGTTAGCAATTAAGTGAAAGCGAGCCCATTGGCACATCGAAATTCAAATTATTGAGCACAACAATGAAGTAGCTGTTTTCTGCAGGATTTATCACGGCCCTTTCAAACTGCAGGATGAGGTAGAAACAGGGAGGGAAGAGGTACCTGTGAGAAAAAGCAATACTTTGCAGACAATAGCCAACTGCCTGGCAGCACACTGTGGGAGGAAGGAGCCCCAGAGATTTATGGCTGACTTGGAAACAACGACTGAAAGCTCTGCAAGTTCAAAGCTGAAAAGTTGGGACCGTGATCTGGCACAGAGGCAAGCTCTGCATCTGGCACCCTGAAAAACTATTGCCCCTGCTGCTCCCAGGAGTAACCCCAATGGCGTGGATATTAAGATCTGATACAACTTCAGCATCCCTGTGTTTAGCTCCTTTGAAGAGAGGAGGCATATCCAGAAAAAAAACTGCAATGAGAAGACAATAAGAATGAGAATTATTAATGAGAAGCAAAACCGAGTAAGGACCATTGCAAAGATGTCTTGCACTGAATGGAAGGAGATGCCCATTGAGACAAATATTTGCCTCCAAAGAGGCAGCTGGGAAGGGCAGTGAACCTCACACAGACATCCCAAACAAAGGCTTTCTTATAAAGGTCTCATTCAAGATGCTGACTGGTACAAAATCTGCTCTGCCACAGGCGAGACGCACATTCTTGGTGCCTGCTAGAGATGGGAGGGATGGAGAAGCTGGTCCAGCTATGCTAGATCAAATTCACTGTAATTCTGACAAGAAACAAACAGCAAAGCTATATATTTATGTGTGAGGATTTAACTTTTTTTTTTTTTCCAAACAAACAACGGTATTCAAGGAAATATGCAAAGCAGATTGGTTTTGGCAGTACAAGGGAGGCAAGTGACTAGTAGAAAATGCACCAGGTTTCTTTCACTGAGGGATAATTACCTCGCAGCATATGGATGGATCTATTCATCTCAAGATTGCAGTCTTAATTTTTATGTAATTAGTATTTTTAAAACCATATTCTTTCAACTTTCAATACTCTATTTAACATTTTTCAGCCTTAAAACAGGGCCTATATATCACATCTCTGGAGAAGCACCCTGTTTTCACTGAAAATAATGAAAGCAAAAATCCCACGATTTTAACAGCTTTGCAAGATTGGAGCACCCATATCTTCTTCCTCAGCATGTGCCACCCCTCATCTCTAGCAATAACACACAAACACATTTGAAAAACTAGAATTTAATAAATACCAGGTTAGTATGTTAAAGTAATCCAGGGTGTATTACAAAATAACAGTCTCCGTTCTTCCTTAAATAAACAATAAAATCACTTCAACTAGAGAATATTCCACATAGAAGCATTACTCACTTTATTCACCACAACTTATTTTGACAAGAAAATACATTTTTCTATTCAAGCAAGCCCATAGCTCTAAAGACTCACTAAGTTTTGTCCCACTATCCCCATAGCCAAACTGGGCTACCTCGCACAGACCACTGCAAGTAATGAAGGGCAGAAAGGGGCATTAGAAGGAAGCCCAGGGTAACCTGTGAGATGGCCCTGAGAGCAAAATCACCAAGTGGGGAGGGGGGAGATACTCACAAGAAAGGCTCAAGCACGGGGAGCTTCCTTCCAGCAGCCCGAGTGTGGCACAACTCCCCGTGAATGCCCAGCTCACACTCGCACGCGTCCTTGGCTGCACAGCTGCAGTCACACCCTATGTTCAGTTCTCTATAAAACTAACACAAAGCTGATTTCTTGGAGTCTTTTCTTTTCAGAGAAGCATGGAGAAGCTCGAGAAGGAGCTCAGCCTAAGCCCGCCATGCCCACAAAGCCCACACGTGCACAGCTGCCTGCTGTTCTTCGGCTGCGGGAATCCGTGAGGCACAAGTGTGGTTTGGGGGCTGCTGGGATGGAAGGGAAGACAGCTGCTCTCAGTGAGCTGATCCAATGACAAAAACAAAGAAAAGGAGGCAGACACAGGTCTTTAATAAGACATTTATAAACGATTTCCCAGGCAGAACCCTGGCACTAGCACAGAGAGAAACAGTCTTGGGACCGCTCTGAACTGGAGAAATTTATCTTGAGCACCAAACACTGTAAAGAGCAGCCAAGTAAAGCATAGTGCTTTCCCCACACCAGAAGAACTAATTGAGCAGCAGGGTCTTGAAATTTCACAGTCTTTTTACATATTGGAATTTTGGTCAGGCATCATTCCCACACAAAACCCACTTGGATGGACTCTGGGACCATTCCTGAGATGAGCAGCGAAGCAGCACGTTGCTCAAGCAGGTGCACACAGAAAGGCCACTGACTTAATCATTCAGAAATGATAACATTAGCTCAGTCCCAGTCAAAATCTAGAATAGAAGGCACCAAAAAAAGAGCCTGGCTTTGTCCGGAGGGCAATTATTACTTTCTGATCAGACTGGAGCCAGTTTAGGGGATCCCAGCAGCTCCCTGTACTGGGAACAAGATGCAGAAGTTGCTGTGTGTGCATAACTCAGGTAACATAGGGCATAACCTGAGCAGCCATGCACAAGCAGATTGACTGTGCCTCTAACAATCCATGGGAAAGAAAAGTTAAATGACAGGAGACAGTCTAGTTTGACTCCAGCTTTGGCACAGACTGCCTGTGGGCACAGTATTTTCTCCAGCTATGGAACAAGCATTACAACCTCTCGTACACCCTCAGAGTGCTCAGGGATCTGGCTACCCCAGCCACGTCAGATTAGCTCGAGTGCAGGGCAGTATCTTCCCTGGTGTGCCAGGTGATGAGCTGTGCCACTCACCTGTGCTCCCAGTGCACTTTGAGCACTGCAGAGGCCCACACTCCCCAGCTCAGGCTTACAGCATCTTTTATTTGGTACATTTGTGCAACTGGAAGCTGCAAGCTCAGGCAGCGAGTGCTCAGCTGGCACCATGGAATCTCCCCATGATAAGGGCTAGACATGCAGCAATACAGCACAGCAGTAAGATCTTCCTCACTCCTCTTCTCTTGACAGATAGCCAGTTCTCATTCCTACCTGCTGAATCTCAGAAATATTTCTTTGGTACAACCACAAGCTTTTCTCTGACTTTCTAAATTTACTTCGCTCTGCTTCCCTCTGGCAGGAGTTGGGATAATTTTCACAGCAATTGCTCTTTGCAAGAGCTGCCAGCCTGCAGCCAAAAAAGGTATTTCCTCATGCCCTGTCTGCAGCTACTCTTGAGGGGAGAAGGAGAAAAATTTAACACCTGACATGTAAGAATGAAGGAGGATGCTTTGATAGCTCCTTATCTGCATGCTGAGAGGCTGGTTCTCAGTGTCACCAGCTGTGCTGAGAAACAACAGAGTCTGAACCACTGGGATGGTAGCAGCAGACAGAGAAGCACTAGGCCTCCTCCCTTGTATGCAGTTTTCTCCCTTCCTCAGTAGGAACATGACATCAATACAACTGCACCTTCTCTTTGAGTCATCCACCTGAAAGAGGGAGATTCCAGGGGCCATCTGCAGCACCCCAGGATCCCAGAGGAACATAGCAGAGGTAAAGAGGACCACCTCCTGACTGCCAAGCAAACCTGGGCACAGCCCTGGGGCTGCACTGTACTAAACACAGCTTTGATTCATCCACTCCATTTATTCCTACAGCCACAGATCCATGCACAGAGCAGGCTGCACAGCACACAATGCACTGATTGTGCACAGCCCCACGCTACGCAGAACGCAGAGTTTGTTGGGCTGGCTTTGCTCTGCCTAATCTAATAAAAAGGATATTTGAGAGCAGATTAACACTGAGTCATCTACTTCATTCCAAATACCTGGCTTAAACAGCTAAGTATCCAATTCAAAAGGCAATGAGCTGTACACAAACAGGCATCATTTGCAGACAAGCCAAGTCACCTATTTGCAGTGGATGGTTTTTTTTAAGTACACATGACTATGATCCTGATCTGATCCTAAAATATATGATCTATGATACAAACATTGACTCCCATAGCAAGTGTTCTCAAACCCAACAGATCTAAGCCTCAGTGACCACCAGAAATGACATCTCACACCATTCCAGGAGTGATGGTGGGCAAAGTGAGCAGCCACCATGTGCTGGGGAAATGGATGATGTGAAGTGAGAGATCACAGATAAAGCTTGGGGCTGACGAGTTGAGCTGCACTGAAGACTGAGCACAGGGCCCCACTAGGCACCCTGAGCACACACTGTGCTCCCATTCCAGTACACATTACCAGTATGAACCACTCTCATGTGGACTATGACTCTCTCTCATGCCACTTCTTCAGCACTTTATCAGATGATCAGTTTTAGGCTTTTATCTTCTGAACACCAAGCCAGGACAGAGTCAGACACTGAGGATGATACCCCCAAGCCCTTTTTTAGTGTTCAGTATTTTCTCAACATCATACCATCTTTACCTGAAATGGTTCTGTTCAAATCTCCATCAAACTCTCCTAATTTCTGGCAAGATTATTTTTTTCTGAGCAACTACCTCCAAATAAAATATTCTGTAGAAAGTATTTCTGTGAAATAAGTTATACAGCAATACAAAAGGCTCCTGTCATCTTCAGGGACATGAACCCTTAAGTGTGAAATAACATGAACATGTGCAGGACAGAAACTTACCCTATAGCTCAATGACTGCACACCCTCAGCCAAATTCCAAAGGCACTAATGTTTACAGACACAACACTTCAGACAGGGGAAGGGATGAGGGGAAGTGGAATCAGAGAGGGAAGCTGCTGCTCCTGTGCCAGGACTGGGAGGACAAAAGGCCAGAAAAATCTGCTGGCCAAGAGAACTTCCACTTTCACCTCTGACTTACAGGATGACGTGGGCAAGACCTACTTCTTTAAGTTGTCTTTTGTGTAAAACATGGGTAACACCGACCTTCATCACAGCCTTCAAGCTTTACAGGAGGTGGTGAGGCGTTCAGAGTCTTGAACAGAGAGGTTCCATGTGTGCATGGGAGGCTTATAATTACAGAAAGTGAGAATGACCTGCAGCTCCTGCTTGGTAGGAATTCCTCAAGCAGACTGGGAACACTCCAGTAGCAGAGTTAACTCCTGCATAACGCTGCCCTACAGCTGGAGAAGGTGCACTGGCAGGGCACTACATCACACAAATTAACTCCTGAACCTTGGTGCAGGTTCAGCTTTTAAGAGGTACTCATGGCTAAGTTCATCACTGCCTTCCTCTGAGACCATTTAAAAATCCCCATTCACAAACATTTCCTTTCTCACAAAGAATTCTGCAAACACATCCATGCAGTGAAGTGCTCTGCTGCATCCTCTGGTCCACAGTCCAGATGTAGCACACAGGACACACATTTACTGTGCTGGAAAACAGCATTGCCAAACACATTTTGTAGCAGAGAGACCACCAACTGCATTCTGAACAGAGCTGCTGAAGCCACAGACAGCTCAGTTTTGACAACTCTTATTATTTTAAAGTGAGTGTTGTGATAAACAGTGTTTTCTTACAGATCTCACTCCTGCATAAAAACCAGTTTCTCTCTTTTATGGGAACAGGATACTGATTTACTTACTAGCATCTTCATTAAAAAGTAAATATCCTACTGAACTTAAAATAAATAGAGAATAATATTTGTATTCTAAATGATTTAAGGCTTTTGTGGAGATCAAGTCACCTACTTGACTGCTTGCAAGGAAGATGCTCAGATGCAGGGTCAGTGTGTTAATTCCAACCTATGGCAAATATTATGTACCAACAGTCTGGTGCCACTTTAATTCTGCGGACTCTCATCCCAAATCCATCTATGCCAAAGGGAACCTTTCCTTTAATTTCAATGAATATTGGCTCAGGCCTTTAACAATTAATCTGCTCTTGCTGGATTAGTGCAATTGCTGGAGGCAGAACATGCAGGAGCAGACCCCACCCCGAAGCTGCATCCCTACTCTGATGGGGGGAACCCCAACCCCAGTGATGCTACTGCAGACTTGCACCAGCCCAGCTGGGTAGGATTTGGTTCATTATATTCCAGCCTCCATAAGCTGAACATCTGTGAGAAGCAGATTTTCTTTCCCTGCTGTTCTGTGAAGAGCTACAGACAGAGAGAGCAGGAGGGTGTCTGACCTCCATATGTCTTTGGTGTGTGCTCATGCCTCATCCACAATGAACAAGCTGAACATTAGGGATTAGCTACATCAAATCCTTCTAAGAGTATCTAATCATTAAGACAATTAAAATCAGACTCACAGTTATCTCTGTATGTTACCTGTAAAGCTGATTAAGCTAAGATTGATTCAATGCCCTTTTATATTGCTTGGAATGCACTGAATCACTTTTTGGGAGAGGAATACCACCAAAGGTACTTCTTCCCTTCAGGAGGGGAACCAGAAAGGGTGGAGGAACCACCACCTTCAAAAACCCCAGGATAAAGGGTATTTCAGAGTGCAGGATGGCAGGCAGAGTGGCCCACGAAAGGCACGTGTGAGCTGAATACAGCCCTATGCCAACAGTCAAGTGGTTGGTCCACAACCAAGCCAGAAAGCTTTGGCAGAGGATATGCCATGAGGGTGAGAACAAATATGCAGTCTCATGACAGCATCTGTGTCCATGAGATGGATTGGTATGGAGGCATAACCTCCACACAGGGCACTTCAGTCAAGCCCACAGCAGCGATGGGGGGACACCCTCAGGCTCTCACGATCCCCCAGCAGAGCTGCTCCCACTCCTCAGCTGTACCTCAGCCCTGGATCAGCAAAACAGCAACTCTCATTTGCAGTTTTTCCTGTTCAGCCCTTGAAAACAATCTTGTTTTCTTTCAGATACCTGTTAACTCCGTGACCAGGTGACTGCCAGTGCAGACCTGGATCCTGCAGCTCTGGCTGCTAATGAAGTGCTAATCTGCTGACACTGTAATAGAGGCATTTGATCCTCAGACACCTCACTGGCACCTCAACCTCCTAAATCCCCAAGGAACTGAAGACACTGTGCATACAGAGCCATTAACATAAAGCAAGAGCTAATCAAACTTCCCTGACACCAGTGACACGTTTCCAGCAGGATCACTAATCCCACTCCGGGCTGCAGCATGGATTTAATTGAGGACAGCACTCAGAAGGGAGCTGACAATACCAATCACCCCATGAGGCCTGATGCAAACCAGCAAAACCAAATGTTTGCTAGAAATAATAGCAGCCTCTGGCCCCGTGACGTGGGGTCTTCTCTCTCAATTCACCAGCACACAACACCCCAAGTTAATATTAATCAAGAGGCACAAAGCCTTTGAACAAACAAGAATTAGGTCCCGACGTCTGTGCCAGTCAATTGGCTGCTCTGGACACTACAACCCTATTTCTTTTGTTGCAGGCAAAACAGTGGTTTAGTGTCTTTAATATTTATTTGGGAATTAGAATTAATAGATTGATACAAAATCAGAGAGCCTTAGCAGTTTGTTACAGCTTTATAAAAAAAGCCTGTGTTAAGATGCCACCAAACCATCAATAATTGCCTGAGAAAAACTTCCCCAAGTTCTCTCTTATTACTGAGGCATAAATTCCCCAGGAAGGACATCTTCCCTCCCTGTTTTTTACCACAGAAAATTCTAGAAGCAACAGAAATTGCTTCTTACTGCTATGCAGCTAGCCAATTGAACTTGAAAAACATCCTGAGAAACTCAAGGGGCGAACAGCTGATTTCCAAGTTAATTTACCAAGATGCTGCTGTTAACACTGTGGCAGATAAACAAAAAGGAATGAAGCTTTTCCACTGAGAAAGGCAAGAGCAAGGCAGTAAATGCCTAAGAGAGCTAAGGTGGTGGTGAGATTTAGGGTCCTCCAGCAGAATTGAGGTGAGTCCAGATCAAAAGAGACTCGGCCACAGAACTGCTGAGTCTCAAACTAGAAGCAGTCCTCAAAACATAATCACATTTCTAGAAAAGAAATTTAAAAAAAAAAGTTAACCCCCTCATGCAAACTCAGCCCTGGGGCACTGCAGTACCTGTCCCCCAGGAGGGACCAGCCTCAGCCCATCAGCACCCAAAACCCAAATGCAACTAACCAGGACCTGATACCCAGCTCAGGCTTATCAAACCCTCATTACAGCATATTTTTGTTTAATTACCCTATGGAGCCAGTCATCCCCTTCTCTTTAATGGCCCTGGGAACGTTCCAGTCTGCTTCACTCTTCTTTTTAGTGAACAAAAGCAACACACAGTGTTTGCAGAAGCAGACATAATGCCAACATTATTAGCCTTTTGCATTTATTCTTCATCAAAAATAATGCATGTACACTTATATGAAAACAAGAAGGCATTGTCAGGCTCCCAGCAATATGCTGTATAGTTTAGCTATCAAAGCATAGTTTTTGGCAGTAAAACTAGGTAACTGCTGAAAAACAGTTTTGATATTGTTAGCCATGCCTAAATATGAAATTAATGTGACAGATACGAGCACTTGCCCATCCAGAAAGACAGGATCCATCTGTAAAATCCAAGGTCTATGCTGGATTCTGACTGGATGCACATAAGTCTCACAGAAAACTTAATAAAGTTTGGGCTTTTTTGCCTCCAGCACTGGGGTTTCAATGTTGCCCAGCTCCATCTGCAAATACAAATATTTCTTTTCTCCTCTGTCTTTTGCTAGAATTTTTGAATTGAACAAGAGATTTGAGAACCATAAACAAACACTAGAGCCAGCTGACAGCCAAATGAAGTATGAAAGGCAAATTTCTCCTCCAACCACGTTACTCTAACACTGCTCTGAGCAGACAAAACCCGCTCTGAAATGTGAATGCTTCTCTTCCCAGCAGCTTTCACCTGTTCCACCAGCTGGGAGGGCTCTGTGGGCCCATTCATCACAGCTTCCATTCTCTTTCCATATTGCAAAAGCAGGCTTTTCCAGGAGGAGGGTGGGAAAGAAACTGAGATATATGAGCTTTGTAACAAGAAATCCAAATATTATATTGAGACCTTTACCCCTGACCCACACCTTTAGCACAGAAACCTCTCTTGAACGTGGGGTCAAGAGCAGGGACTTTCTTCACTTGAAACATGGGAAATAAGCCAACACATTTGTGGGAAATCCTCTCCTAAGGCAGCTAGAGATGAATTTTCAGTTTGGTTAAGGAAAATAGTTACTGCAAAGCAGCAGAACTTATTTTTTCCATTATTCCAGCTTTATAGGAGAGAAGGGAGGGGGATAGCCAGCATGGACACCACTCAAGGCTAATTTCTTCCCAGTGTCCATGTCAGCTGCCAGTTCCCCACTGACTTTCAGGGGAAATGGCAATTTCTGCTTTTTTAAAAAAAGCCCACAGCCACAGCAAGCCAATGCACCTAACCCAGACCACGACCACCAAAGCTCTTACACCTAACTGCTCTGTGAAAGCACCAGCTCAGGTAAGGAGACACAACAACTCTCCACTCAAGGAAAGTTCAAAGAGGACACAGGACATTCCATGAGCAGAACTGACCCTGAATATGTCTTCAGGAAAACTAACTCTGATACAGCATGTGTGACAAACTGGCTCAGGGGGACTACAGCACATTTGGTCTCTATAGAAACCGACAGCCATGAACTGTGAAATTCTACAGACAGGCATACACAGCACCTCCCATCTGCATCAACCCTCCTTCTGGTACATAAGCTGTGAGCTGTCAAGAGTACATGGAAATGTTGAAGAGGAATCTCCATGCCTGGGAAAAGGAAGAGAGAAATGAGAGACAGATAGGAGACACTTGACTTTCTACAAAAGAATATGAACAGAACACTGGGGAAAAGAGAAAGAAATCAAAGCAACTTTGTGTATTCCAGAGTAAGAATAAAGGGAAGTACCTCCACTTGCACTTGTGCAGACAAGATTGATAAACTTATGGCAGAGGAAGAGGATCAAACTGTGAAGCTTTTAAAGGTTCATTTGCAGCTAATGGCTCTGACATATCTTAGGTACAATTGGAGAAGAGGCATCTTCTCTTAACATGCAGTCTGAAAGACAAAATCCCCATTTGGGATGTTTCTGAGCCAGCTCCAAGCTCCCAGCTCCCAGAGCCAAGGAACATCTCAGAGGCAACAGACTGGGCACTGCTGCAGTTTAATTCTGTGCTTTGTTAGATTTATGGTTCTCTTCTACAACTACATTTCAGGATTTTGAGATTTCTATCCTCCACCAAAGTAGCAAATTGATATAGATCAG
Source organism: Promerops cafer (assembly GCA_013398275.1). Taxonomy (NCBI): domain Eukaryota; kingdom Metazoa; phylum Chordata; class Aves; order Passeriformes; family Nectariniidae; genus Promerops; species Promerops cafer. The sequence goes on along the minus strand of VZSE01014410.1, from coordinate 691,395 downwards.
AGTTGCAGCTCTGTATTTTACTCAAAGCACTCTGGTTTTCTTCCACAAGCTCCAGAAAATGCAGATGTCTCCTTTGGCTTTTCTAACAAGAAGCAGGTAAGTGCAGAGGCAGGGAGTAAGGCAGGAGTTCAGGGGCACGTAATGAACTTCTGTGGAGTCAGGAAAACCTTGTCAGCCTCCCAGGAAGCACCTTCAGTGCACAGACACAGGTCATAGAGCTCAAGGTTTCTGCAGGGCTTCTCAAACACCTTACACAGACACTCCTTCATACAACTTTAGCACCTCATACAAAGTCTAATGGCCCAGGTCTAATTAATCCCAGGAGATGTAATGAAATCCAGCTTCCATGGCCATCTACCACCAGATTCTTTGGCTGCAGGCATCCCCAAAATTCACATCACTGCCTGCTATGGTCAGGGTTTCGGTGATGTGGACACTTGGCTCTGGAATAGAGCTAAACCTCTTTTAACACACAAAAAAAGAGTATTTTCTCTTGTAGTTTTCCCTACCAAAGGCTGAATCCCATGACTGTGCTGTGGCTGGGCCCCACAGCCAGCACAGATGCTGCCACTCTCAGAGAAGGGCACACAGGCAAGTCAGCAGGATTTTGGGATGCACACTTTGCTCACAGATTATCTTTGGAGAGGAGCAAGAGGCAGCTGGCCAGACTTCTGGAGAGATCTGCAGGAGGAAGAGCAGGTCCAGGCCATGCAGGGACACAGCAGCAGCTCTTGAGCAGAACACTGAACGAGAAGGTGTCACAGGTGACACTACAAGCCCAACCACTGTTATGCACCCAGCCCATGTTGTTCAAGTCACCCCACGGTGCTCTGTTCTCACCTTCCAGGTAGGAATGGCTCAGTGCTGAGATTGTTCCAGCAGCTCCACGATTTCCAAAAGCCTCCTGTGCTATCCTGAGGCAGAGGAGCAGCAGCACACGTCACACAGTACCAACCCACCATCACAAGACTTCTCCCCTTCTCCATGCCCACTTTTTTCCCAGGAATAAAACTTAGAACTTCTCAAGCAAAGGTCAGAGTCCATTTGGAGCTGCACAGGGTACTTGGCTGCACATCCCTTGGAGACAGATGGCTGGAGCTGAACAAGGCACAAAGGAACTCCGGCAAACAGGCGCTGCATTCAGCCCAGAGGTTGCCTTGACCCTGCCACTGACTGACCCTTTCATTCCACAAGACATGCACCAACTGTGCCTGCTGAGATGCCACTACAAAGCCTCTGGGGGGAAGAGAGGCCTCAGATCTTTTCCCTAATTCTGATGTTTTTAATGTGATTAAAATCAACTGAAAGCAACTCCACGACACACTGCAATTATAAATCCAAACCGAAGCACCTTGAGAGAGTCACAGCAGGGAGTTACACAGGCACATCACTGGAGTTCAGGTTCATTTCTCAATCACAGCTGAGGGCATGGAGAAACAAGGGGGAAATTCAGAAATACAGAGTCAGAAGAATAACTTCAAAATACACAGCCAAACCTATCAAACTTTTCCTTTGTCAATTTATGCTTCCCCTCTAGCAAACAAATAAAAGGATACTTCAGTATCTTAGATTTGGGCACAAAATAAAGAAATCAGGCTTTCTAATATTAAAACTCATTCACACAAAACTGCAATCCAAACATTGTTAATATCCACACATAGGGCAGAGTCCTCAGCAAGGGAAGAGCAGCACCTTTCCAATCTCTATAGGGCTGTATCACACCAAAGGATCTGGAACTCTGTCCGTGACCTCAAGCAGTGATTGGCCCCTCAAACAAGACCTTGCAGATGTCCAAAAAGCCAAGTTAGAGCTGTGGCTTTTACAATACTGTTTGGGGAAAGAATTTACAGTGGCAGAGGTTACATATACACTATTGGTCACTGAAAGAAGAGAGAGCTCAGCTGGAAGAATCCACGAGCAAAGCACAGCCCCTGATGTGCAATAAGGGAACAGTCAGTGGCTCAGCTGCAAGCAGAGTCTGTGTGAACATCCTGTGCAGAGGCTGTGCCTGAATCACCATCCCAACGTGCCCAGGCAAAACAGGAAACTCAGAGATGGGTATTTCTTTGTTTTGATTAAATAATTAACACCTCTGCATTACTCTGACAAGAGACAGCATTGTCTGGTGACCCTCATTTTGCAGCATCACTATCCCAGACTAATTTGTCTGAGCATGCTAAAACAAATTTTGACCAGTATTATCCCCTTGATTGAAAACGCTGAGAGGTAAAAGACTTTCCTGATTCTGCTAAATTTTGGAGACTGAAACACACAGCAAAGTAACCAGGCATGTAGGAAGTGGCCTGAATTACAAGGACAAGAGGTTGACAGATCTAAAGAAGCAATCAGTGACCTTCTCAAATGAAAGTGTAATATAGTGAAAGTACAAGTTTTGGTAGGATATACATCATCCTGATGTTTCCCCAGAAGCAAGAAGAAAGCCTTTTTTAACCAAGTGACAGGAAAAACATGACATTCAAAACTCCCATCTTGAATATTTACTAAATTATATATAATTTTTAAAAACCCACCAGCCAATAAGCCAGAAAAATGAATCCTAAGCAAAGCACACCCTGAACTGCTTCTGAAGTGGTAATTATACTGATAATGGCAGTCTGCATAGCTTATGTACACACTGGATATAGATCAACAACAGCAAGGCATGTGTAGGTATGTGAAGGTAAGTCATTATTCAAATCCTTGGGCTTCAAATGCTTCTGTTTAAACAAAGGCACTGATTTGATGCAAACAGAACAGGTCAAATCACCTTAAGTGCTCAGTTATCACTCCTCCATCCTCACAGGCCTGTAGCAACGGCTCCAGGGCAGTGTTTAAGGTCATGGGGGAGGTTTCCATCTGCCTAATTAACAGCCCTTCCCATGTCAGTGTCTGTACAGGTACCTCTGTCAGCCCTAAACATCAGGGGATCCATCTGGCTCTCACCCACTCCACAGCTTGCCTGTTTTGTGCATTACTTGGGAGAGGGAGCCCATTTATTCACCCTGTTAGGCTTGTTTTGATCCATCAACCCACACAGAGATGGGGAATTTCACATCCCACAGAACACTGACTCCACTAGTCCACTGCCTGCAAGCCAGGCAATCACCTGGGTCAGCTCATGCCCTGCATGGAGCCCTTACCTTCTTTTGAGCCAGTGGTGACAGCAGCTGTGGTGGTTCCTGATGCCCTTCCCACTGGGCTGGAGTGCTTCCCAGCCCTGCCTGGGATTTTAAGTCCACTTGGTTTCAGCATGATTCCTGTCTGCTGTATCTCAGGCTCCTCTTGCCAGAGTCTCAAGAGCTGTCCTAGTGTCACTGGTCAGGCTTCTTGATGGTGCACCTCTTCTTCCATTGTCACACACCTGGGAGAGAAGAGCACAAAGAAATCAGATTGAGAATGAGTGGGAGTGCAGAGCCCAGCTCTGTCCTCACAGCCCTAGGAGAGTCAGAACCTTTCATTTCTTCTCCTATAAAACAAGGGTGATCATTTCCCTCATCTCTCACCTTGATGTTACATTTTTCTTCATCAATCTCAAAGTCCTGGGCCAAAGCTGAAACTTCCCGGAGCCATTAAACAAGAATTTAAGTACAGTTTGGGATTTGAGTAACTGAAATGGTTAGACTGGTTTTAAATTCTAAGGGCTCAGTTCAGCACCTGCCAAGCCTCTGTTGTGCTGTCAGAACCCTGACAAGAGGCACCACCTTTCATGCACAGCCCCACGTCCCACCAGCCTTCAGGGCAGCCTCTCCAAACTGGCAGTGGAAGGAAGGATGAAGCCAGTGTCTGAGATGGGGTTTTCAGCTCCTCTCCTTAAAGACAAATCCAAGAACTTATCACAGAAAAAAGGGCATTTGACCCTATGGATTAACAAGAAAATTTGAAAAAAAAACCCCAAAACTTCCTGAAACTTAAGCATAACTCTACCAACTATTCTTTAGTGAAGTCACAACCCTTCCTTATGTCATTCTTTTCCCAGCAGGGAAATGGAATAAAACCTAAATTCCTTGCAAGGATGTTGCATCAATAAGCACAATTTTATGACAAGAAAGGAAAAATAAAGGAAATTACTAAGTTGTTTAAAAAAAAAAAAAAAGGAGTAACATTCCTAATGGATAAAGAAAAATAATAAATAATAAAAAAAATTGAGCCTATCAGCCAAAAGGAAGCTGAGGCTGGGAGTCAGCAGGCTAGGACGTGGAGCAAAAAAGGTGGCAGCAGAGTAAGCCAGGGAGAATGTCAACCTAATGGCAAGGAGAACAATCCAAGGACCAGCCAGAAACTGGGGACACTGCTTCCTGGGCAAAGGAAAGAGACAGCACCCCTGAGAATGAGTGCAGCAAGGATTTACAGATGCTGCAAGGAGGGAATTGCAATAACAGGATGGGAAATGATTAAGGCATGAGTAAGGGCTTCAACACAGGCTGGGTCAGAGCGAGCAGAGGGCTGGCAGGGCTCCAGGAAAAGCTGCAAGCAGACACAGAGGAGGGAAAACCACAAGGAGAATTCCAAAACTGTGTCCCCGAGGGCTCACAAATATCTGAAACACCAAAGTGCAGTGAGAGCCAGTCATCCTACATCAGCTTAAAGAGACAAAGAAAGAAGGATCAGTGGAGACATCCTGGGGAAGGAGCCTGAGCAAAAAACTGAGGCATCAAGGCCTTTTCCCCATGAGCCCACAAAGGTGTTCAATACCTGGGGTGGACTCAGACACCTGCAGATATTCACCTGACACAAAAGTCAGGGCTGGCTACGGGAGGCAAGGTGCTCCAATCCATCACCCACAGCAGAAATAACAGACAAGAGTGAGAAACTCTTCTTAAGGAAGAGAAAAAAACAGCCTTCCTGCAACAGAGCTGGTGAGGAACAGCTGCAGAGCTGGACAGGAGGCTGCAGCTTCCAGCTCTGTTTAGCATAAAACAGGGAGACAAGGAACTGAATCTGGAGGTGAGAAACATTGATCAGCCAGGTTCCTTTTATCTGTCAAGCCATCAGATGTGGCATCTCCCACCCACTCCATCTCATACTACACATTTTGCCCGGGGCTGGCTTTGATTTTACAGACAAAGTTGATTTCTAACTCTTCTGCTGGCAGGTGATGTGCTCTACCTAGACATCTCTATCCATCACCTTCAGCCTGAAAGTCTGCCCTCTTCACAACATGACCTTACTCCTGAATTTACTCATTATTTGGTCCTACATTTTGGTTACAAGGTTTGATTGTGCACTCAGGATTAAGCAACCTGGGGCTGCTGGTGCTTCCACACAGCTGGTTGAATTAATCAGGAATGTGGTTAAGAAGATAAAAAGACACAGGGAAGGAAAAAACAGTAGTAGAGAAGAATTTAAGTAGGAAAAGGTGCCAGAAGAATAAAAGGATTTTACAGTTTTTCAATCTTCTGTTAGAGAACGTCTCTGGATCCTTAACTTTGCAGCCAGAACCACATAAACTTTAGGGAAAAGGGAATTTAGTGTGTTCCTCTATTTTGCTGCTCATCTTTGAGGAGACAGGAACTTCAGTTCATCCTCTCTCCACATCTCATTATCCCTAAAGATCAGCTGTTCACTCCCATCACAGGATATTGTGATTTTCTGCTTTTTCTCAGGACAACTGGATATTTTTACACTGGGGAGAGAAACAACAGGAAGTATATTCCCACCACATAAATATTTCTGCCAGAAATCTTTACACAAACACATTTGCCTTCAACACACTAATGCTAAAACCAAATGAACTCCTCAGGCTGCTAATCATGCTCCCCTTGGAACAGATAGATGGTTTTATCCTGAAATACAACCACCACAACCAGTTCATGGCCACACTCACTGGGGTCACGTACAACACATCCAAAAACCTCTCAAATGCCACTGGGAATCAGAGGAGGTTCCCTGCCTGGCAGTGCCCATTGCATGTCAGCTTGTGGGGAGGGTCTGACAGGGGCAAACTCATCCATCTGAAGTGTCACTGTCACAAGCTGCAGGCTGACCCCAGCCAGGGACAGCTGCCTCAGCACACCCCTGCACATTCATCATCACACAGGGAAATAAGGATGAACTGGAGTAAATTTTACTATAAATGCAGTTTGTCAGTACTACACAGATAAAAATAAACGTCTGGGATGCTTTTAAAGAAGTCTGTGCCTGCTGCTAGGGACTCATACTCCTTTCTCTGTCACCAGTTTCTCCTCCACTTCAACACAAATATATATGAGCAGATTTTTAGGAAGCTCTGAACACGGAGCTCTTCCAAATGACACCATTAGGTCATTTTCACCACCCAGAGCAACACTGCCTGAGCCATCCCAGTCCCACATTAGTTCCTGACCGAGTGATGCAGCTTTTATGCTGCAGAAATATCCCTGGCCTGGGACACAGGCCAGTATCTCCACAGGGTACTGCCCTGCTCCATTAGAGATAACAGCATGCTCTGAGTGTCCATACAGAACCCTCAGCTTCCCAACGGGCTCTATTAGCAGAGCCCTCCTGAAAAACCTGTGTCCAGCTCTTCTAAAAAATCTGCTTCCAACAGAAGAGGCTGAACACAGGCAAATATGCCATGTAAGAAACACTGAGCCATCCCTCTTCCCTGATACTGAAATCAGCCAGAACAGTCTTTAAGCTCTATCCAGAAACTTCAGGGGAACGGAAAATTTATATTCTCTGTTATTTATCATTCCTGCTCCCCATATTACCTGCACAAGCTGTACGCTTTGCCTTCCTGCAAAACTTCATGGAAATGGGACTTTCTCCAGATACATTGCAAAGAAAACCCCATCTGCTCCTCTGGATAATCCAGTGCCACCAGCTCTGCTTATTTTGTTTTTATTTCTTTTACAAGATACGACAGACAACAAGCATTTTCTAGATCTCTGCTAGATTCTTCCTGCAGTCTTTCCACACTGGGATGAATGGTTCTGTCTGTTCCCACAACCAAGAAAAGCATCCCAGGAATGCACAATATGAAACCCTGCTTCAAACGACCAAAACATTCTCTTCCCCATCTTCCCATCAGAAAAGGGGACAGCTGAATGTGAGTCACACAGGCTCAGACTCAAAAAGGGGAACTGTCTTGGGGTGATTTGATGATGATACTCTGTTCCCTACTCTCTGGGCACAAAGCAGATGATGCCTGCGGTGTCTTTAGGAGGAACCAGGGCGGGGTCGGAGCCTGGGGCCGCGGGCTCTGTTCAGTCGCTCTCTGCAGAGTGCTGCGGGCGCGGACCGCGCCGTACGCCGCCTTCTTCCTCTTGGTGGATTGGTATTTTTGCTAGCTTGAAGCAAGAGGATTTTTTCCCTTTCCTTCCCCTAGCCTGCAGGCTGTACCGGGAATCCTCTCGGCGGCTTTTGGGGTGGTTTTTTTTTGTTCCCTTGAGCTGTTTTTGGCTTTTCTTTTCGGCCCGTCCGGGGAGCCGGCGGGAGCGCCCCGAAGCGGAGAGCTCAGAGGAGCCGAACCAAGGCGAGAAAGGACATTGAAATCCACCGGCTGCTGCGAGGGGAGACCCCCACCAGAAATCCAGCAGCTTTCCCGTCTGCTCCGCTCCGGGCCGCTGCATGAACTCCTCTTCCCCTTCCAGAGACCAAGGGACCCGTCACCATTTCGCCTTCCAGCCACGCGGCCAGCCCGTGTCTTTTTTGAGCATTTTTGAATTTTTCTGTTCTGCTGTGGGTGGGTGTGGCTGGAGGGTACCTTTCTGGGGGTTCTTATCTAGCATTTATTCAGTCCTTTTCTGTGCCTTGCGGGCACTCCCATCCCCCCCCCCCCCCCCCCTTTTTTTTTTTGGTTAATAAACAGTTTTGGGGGTGTTTTTTCCACTTTCACCCACTAGTATCAATTTCTCTCATTTCATTCATCAGTTTCTCTCACACTCATCAATTTCTCGCCCTTTCCTTTTTAGAGGAAACGCTCATTCCAGAACATAATCTCCTGAAATCTGTCTCCAAAACTGAGACAGGAACTGCTCTCAACCAAGTACAGATGTACAGCCAAGAAATACCTTTCACCAGGAGTGATATATCTGGATATGCCTGGCCAGCATCATGGATAACTGCATCAGGGCAGCACACATTAAAAACAAACAACTGGAAGTGCTTAGAGTCAATTATTTCATAGATGTTGTAGAGAAATAACACAAACCAAGGACTGGAAGAAAAAGTCTTTGGCAATGCAGCTTATCCACAGCTTCTCTGCTTCATCCATCCCTCTTACCCTCAAGAAGGCACACGAGTACATGACTGCCAGATGGAGAAACATCCTGCTCAGGATGGGCCAGCACACTCCCCAGAGAAAAGCCCTAATGGTTGTGCACAAAACAAGGATCTGTTCACCTCGACTTAGAGAGTGCAACAACTGCAAGACACAGGAGCATGTTTCCAGACACCAGACAGAGCTGGCCTGAATCCCTGAATCCCATCCTCTGCCTGGTGCTTCCTTCTGGCTGGATCTGGATCTAAGAGGTGTTTGCCCAACATGACACCCTGGGCAAGGCACAGGGATTTCACTATAAGAGCAGACCCATGTAGAATTCCAACCAGCTGTATCTGAATACTGCTCTGTTTGGTCTAGATTTAGGTTTCTAATTTTCTAAATTTGAAAATTCCCATGTAAGAAATTAATTTTGAATTTTTCAGTCAGAGATGCATACACAGTTTCATTCACACAGGGATGGGGCCCATAGGAAAAAAAGGTAAAGAACAGCATTTAATTATCAGACTGAGGGAAATCAACATTATCATGTTGTCCAAAAGATTAATGATAACAATGCAGAGAAGCAGTACAACACTTTCTAAAAAATAATTTTGACTTATGCAAATAATCAGTGACTTCAAAGACAACTATTTGGATGGGGAAAGGTTAGCACAAGAAAGTCTCCGTTTTTACCTATTCTCATCTAAGACAACTTTTTGAGAATCAATTGCTTGTGCCATTATTTAAACACTGTTCCATCTTTCCTCATGTTCATGCTGCAGATGAGGAGCACCAGGGTTTGGGATGCAGCACATCTGCAAGCAGAATTTCAGCCCTTTTCAGGGCTGTCATATGGCTCAATCTACACAATGACTCTTGCATTAGCCTCCAAGAGGTTTCTGGGTTTCATCCCCTCATCTGTGTCATTCTCTTCACATCACTGGGTTTCATCCCCTGACTTCTGTCAGAGACTCTGACTCTGGACAGGAGCAAACCTACCTTGGAGCAGCCCGAGAGCCACCCCTGCTTCCCCCCAAAAACACCACTGCTGAGGGCAGAAACCTTCAGCACCAGGCAGTGTAAAGGTTCAAAACAGTATGTGAAGATCATCATCCCCCTGAAAATAAAGTGCTAGAGAAGAATTTGATCCCCTGATCACTGGAGGAGCTCTGCACTCACCTCAATAAGCACACAGAATAAAAGCAAAAAGCTTTCAGAGCCAAATCTGGTATTCCTTGATTAGGCCTTATATAAAACCTTTATTGGCCTAAAGATACTGATTTTTTTTTTTTTAATATTTCTTGTTTCTGAGCATTTGGTTGCATCCACTCCATATTTCCAAGCTTTTCTGCACCTTCCCCACTCCCAGGAAAATGAGATTTTCAGGCAGCAAAGCCCCATCTCCTGGAGTTCTTTCTCCTGGATATATTACTGCCAAGTGTCCCATGCCAAGAGCAAGGAAAGATTTGGTGCCCCAGGCTCACAACACTGACCATGCTGCAAAGATGGGTTAGGGACTTCAAGAACAGAATTTTGCCTTGAAATCCAAATCCAAGGGCCAGACTTGAAGCTCTCAGTCTTGTGTGAAAGGGACAGGAAATGAATCCAATCAGAGACAGGATATGATAACGCCAAACTGCAGCTTTGCTACTTAGAGACAGATTATGCTGAGAAGAAAAGGCAATTTTATCTTTTAATTCCTTAAGATGCTCCATCCGATCCAAGGTAATTGTGCCACTGCCTTCTCACTTCTCTGATTAGTTACTCCTCCTGCCTAGCCACCAGAAACCCATTCCTGAAGCACGTGGCAGATTAGGAGTAAATCCTTGCACTTAACTGAAGTGTAGAGGAAATGAGAGAATAATTTTTAATTAAGGTCAGACTCCTCTTCCAAGAAAACCTTTCCTTCTCCCATAGAGGGAATGGAGACAGAGTACTGCAGGAATGAAAAGAGCAAACTACTTCCAGTTACATGTAGGGAAACCCAGGGAATCCTGGCCCCCCCTGTCAGCCATCAGGTTTTTTTCTCTCCTGCAGTTGGAGAATTCAAATAGGTTTCCAGCCATAAAGCTCTGTTGTCACTTCATCATTTCCCTGACAAGTGTGAAGTGTTGTTAACCTCTAGAGAAGGTGTGTTTAGTCTTCTTGCTCACTCAAGTTTTGTAATAATTAGCACAGAATGCCAAGAGAAAGCCTAGAGGACTTTTATTTAAAAGCTCAGGTATCTCTAAAACTAATTCTAACCTCTATGATAGACTAAACATCCTGTGATTTACTTCTAAAACAAGATTTTTTTAAAGGAACAATGTACAACCCCCTCCTATTGCACTCTAAAAACCACAAGGCAAATCCTGAGGCAAAGTGCAGAGACAAAAAGCCAAAGTGCATTCAAGGAAGTCATCACATAAACTGTGGAGTAATTTGTGGGCTGCATGAGCTTGTGCTCCTCACACTGGCAAAATGCCTACTGAGGACTGATACAGTAGATAGCAACAATTCTGTACTAATTGCAGAGCAAAACTGTCTCTAATTTGTGGGAAAAATCCTGGACATGGTCTTGGCTCTGCATGAGTTTTTGCTCCCTAGAGTTCATCCCTGGGGGCAGGGGACAGTGTCCCTGCAGAGATTTATTAGGGGCATGACACCAAAGTTGCAGGCTCACACAGGAAGGGAACAGAATGTACACAGAGGTTTCACAACTGGTGTCCTGCAGGTCAGTTCAGACTTGATTTATCAGCACTCTATTCCATTAGAGATTTCTCTACGATTCACAAGGCTTTGATAAAATCCAATTCCCTATTCACAGAAAGTCTTATTTGTCAAAAACAGCATCTGGAACAGGAACACAAGGAGAGCAAGCCGAGTACAGGAAACACAATGATACACATATATATTCCATTATAATGGCCTGGTATTTTTCTACTGGAGAAACAATTTCTTTAATTAAATATGAGCTACACAACAACCCAGCCATGCTATGCATGCTGTGCAGAGCTGCAGAAGGATCTGAACTTTTGGAATTTCCTAGCTTTTGACTGCTGATTTAGCATAGCACTGAAGTTGACCCTGGCACTTTTATCTGTTACTAACTGGATTCAGATTGATACATATGTTTGAATTTGTGCACTTCTATAATCTAACCTCTGAGCTTTGATTATGAAACAAAATGAAGACCTGGGTCCCTTCTGCCCTGATTTTTTCCCCCCTTTTTACAAGGCAGGCTCTGCAGACCAGCCTGTCTGATGGCACTGCAGTTGTACCACTTCAAACTTGCAGATGATTTGGTTAATAAGACTAGGATGCAACAAGTTTCTGGTGTACCTTGGGACACACTGGGCTTGCCCCCAAGGTCCTCACTGTGCTCCACTAATGCTGTCCAGTGTCTACACACACTCTCAAGTGCACCAGGAAAAGGCACCACGTTAATGCCATCCTTTTTGTGATGGAGACCTAGTCATCATCCCAGCAGGTACCAAACAGAAGCCTTGCCCTGGGCCACTGCAGGTGTAACATCTACTACAGAATCTCCTCAGAACAACCCCAGAGCAAACACCAAGGGAAACCTGACCCTGCCTCTCCACAAGCTGCCAAAACCTCAGGCAGGGATGCAGGACAGGAATATGCAACCCTGCCCCTTTCCATTAGTTATGAAACCACTGTACAAGATATTTCATTCCCAGCAGTTTCAGCCTTTGCTGCCCAGGAAATCCCCCACCAGTTGCCAGTCCAGATTTATCCAAGCCAGCCTTCTGCCTACGTACCTCCCGTGCCCTTTGCACAACTCTGACACCCTCCCATTGTGCCCAGCTCCCAGGAGACAGCTCTGCCCTTTGTCTGTCTTCTCTGTGCCATTCTGAGCAAGCAGTGCTCTCCTTTGAGAAGTCCTGAGACATGAGACTCACCAGTTCCCAGGTCAGCTCAGCTGACCTTCTCCAAGCCTCCTCACTTGAATTCAGTCTGTTCCAGACACGGGCAACCCGAAGTGCATGCTGCATCCCAGGTGATGTCTCACCAGGCCAGGGACAAACTTTATGCCAAATACTGTGAGCTAACATAATCTCATTGCTTCAAACAAAGCAGCTGCTCCCAAAAGTTTAAAGAATAACTAACCCAGCTTCACACTCTGGGTGTTAAGATACAACAGAAGGGGAGCTAAAAAGTAAATACAGACTGTGGTAGAACCAGTTGGGTTGGAAGGGACCTCTAGTCACCCATAGCTAAGACAGAGCACTGACAGCCAGGACTCCTGCTTCCTTCTTGCACAGCAGTCACTATGTCCTTGCTACACACAGATGGAAGGTAACAGTACCAATCTGCCAGCTGAGGGGGGCAGACCACTGGTAACCTGGTCAAAGATCTGAGGTCACCAAACCAAAGACACTCAGCAACAGCAAACTCAGTGTCCCTCTGGGACACCAAGTGCAAACCCCATCCCCTCTACCCACACAAGCATCCTGCTTCCTGTTGCTGTACTGATGGCAACAGAGCAAGGCTGGACATAGCTGCTCCCAGAAGCATCCTCCTCCTCCTCCCTGCTGATTCACCAGCCCAAACTCAGCCTTCCATTTAAGCAGATGACCTCTGGGCTATGTGCATTAATTGCTGCTTTCTCCTGAGCCTCTCTACAAATACAGCCAGCCCTCACTGACACTGACATATCCACACAGCTCCCACCAGAACCAGTGGTGCAGACACGGACAACAGTAATCTGGAGAGTTTGCTTTCAGTCAGTATCTGTTAATCATGGAGTTTCTGAATTTACCACCTGTAACCTCACTCATCTCACACACTCCTCACACAACAGGAGCTTGGATAGCTCATGGACCTTAAAGTACAAGAAGGAACATGTCTTATTCAAATTACACCCCTCTGATATTCAATTTACATCCCTATCAATGACCAAACTCATAATTTTGGCAAGTTATAATATTGACAGATGAGGTCCAATTTGATTTGTTATCTCCTCCTGCCACACAGATCCTTTTTCCACACACCTCACACCCTGCCTTGCAAAAGGCAATGTTTACTTTGGATTGCACCACATGGAAAGAGGCAAGATCCCAGTTCAAAGCCTGTGGGCACTAAGCCACACCAGCACCAGAGGATGGCTCCCTAGTGTGTAGTACATGGGGAGGTTGGGGATTGCAGTTTTAGGGAGTGAGAAGATAAAACCCCACCCTCTGCAGTCAGATTGCACAGCAGGTGTGGAGGCTGAACATGCCCACTCCAGCAGGACCTGCTGGGACAGGAACAGATGTTGCCACATCTGGGCCAGGCTGTCAATCCCTGCCTCCTTCCACAGCAGCAGAGACCCAGCAGGAGCTGGAGTGCTCCACAGCCTGGCTTCAATCAGCATCTCCACCCAGACACTGCCATGCCACTGAGAAGCATACACAGCAGTCCATGATGTGGAGATGCCAACAGCCAGAAGGAAAGGGTCTGGATAGACAGATCAGTGCTAAAAATAAGATTTAATTGTTCGTATCTCTGGAGATAAGAGCGATGAACTCAGCCTGCAAGCAGGTAGGCAGCACAGATGGATCAGCCCACCATACTCCTGGAGTACCACAGCACTACATCTTCCAGCTGGAGCTCAGAGTACCATGTGTCCCTGGGTGCTCCTTCACTTCTCACAGAAACAGGCTGTTTACATACCACTAATGCAGGCAAAGCCACAATCAAGATTTTGCACAGAGATCAAGATATAATCTCATCTAGCCAAGCAAGTACAGTGCCCTTACTAAAAGCAGCCTCCCTGCATCACAATGCAGAGCAGAGGCACATCTCTAACACAAACTGGTCATGTTTCAGCCAAAAAGGAAGAGCAAAAACTGAGCTGTCACTTCTGACACTGGCAATCAAAGTTGCTGGCACCCTAAGGCAGAGTGCATCATAGCACTCCATAAACCTGAATCATATGATCACCAAAAAGTACCATTTGAATTTGACATTTCCATGCAAATGTGCTGGAAGTGCTCCTACACTTTCCCAGCACCTAGCCAACGTGCTTTGGGGAGATTCAGAGATAAAAAAAGGAATAGTGCTTGCAGATGCTTCAGAGAAATCCAGATTAAGCTTGCAGGAGGCATTAATATTGCCAGTATTGTTTACTAGAAATACACATAAATATATGTACACATATAAACAAAGTTTTTCTATAGATGAGACTCAGCAAGTTCAAAAAGCTACTACACAGGCCCCAGTAAAAGCCCACGTAAACAGACACATAAAAGATGAACAGTGAAAGGCAAAACATCCTTCCTCCAACATACATCCACTGTCTCACAGCATTTTCCACACAAGCCTGCCTTTTTGTGCCATACTGTCCATCATTAACTCTCCATTAGGGATGGCTGGTGGATGGGTCATCAGCTAAACATGCCAAACTTACCAGCTGGGAAACAAAAGTCCAGAGGGAAAAAAAAAAAAACCAAGGCACTTATCCAAGGTTGCAGACTGACCTGCTCCAGTTTGCATAGTAAGGATTTCAGTTATAAAACAAATAGCTAAATGCTAAATATAGCCAAGGAGGAGGCTTTATTCACCAGGGCCAACTTCATGCTGAGAGGAGCCACAGAGGTAGCACAGTACACGATACACAACAGCCAAACATGAGGCTACAAAGCCCATTAAACACAACTGGAGAGGCCTCTCTTTCTAGGGAGGTTTGTTCTGCAGCCAGGATAGTCCCTGCATCCAGGGGAGGCCCTTGCAGGTCATGAGTGCGAGCGTTCACAAACAATGGGAAAGTGTTGTTTGTTTCAACAGGCAGCTGCTTTTTGTGCCTGTCAGGCTACTGAAAAGTTTCCAGTACTAATTACAGGACACAGAAGTTGTCAAAGCATGATGCAGCAGATAAATAGGGGAGGAATATGCCAAAGGAAGGTAAAAGAGCAGATCAGCCAGAGAAATCCTTTGTCAGTGACTATGTCAGAAGCTGGTGCCTCAGGCTGGAAGCCTTCCCTGCCCCACCAGAGGATGTGCTGCAAAAGAAGTTCATGCTGCAAAAAAATTAGAGACGTTTTTGTCAGTGAAACACCTTTGTCCTTTGTACAGAAACAGGCAGATAGGCAAAGTGACAATGACAACAACAAAACAAAGGGGAAGACATGTACTACAGAAAAGAGTTCAAACTGAGCCAGACTGCCCAGAGAGGCTGTGCAAATTCCTTCATTGCTACATTATTCTTTGAAAAATAAAAGTCTTCAAACCTCTGTCTTGAATGACAGGTGAAGATGGATCCAATCTGGAACAGACAGATGGATCAGATGATTTCTTGAAGTTTCTGTGAAATCTTTCCAGTGTAACCAATATCCACGTGGTCTTTACTACACTATGCAAGTTACTCAGTAAAATAAAGTTAATTTCGACCAAGAGCTCTGGCACAGGCAATACAATTTAATTTTCATTACCTTTTTAAAGGAAGCATGTGTGAATGCACAGGGATTTAGAAGGAGCAAAAAGGGATTTAAAAGTTCCAAGATCCACATACTCAACATCTCCAGAGCATTTCATTCACAAACCTCAAAGGAGGTCAGAATTACAACACCCTTTTTGTACCTGGGAGAAACAGATACAAAGAAATTATTTTTCTCAAGACTTCTGAAAAAAAGAGCAGCAGAGATGGCACCACTATCTCCCTGAATATCTAACCCATCAAAGCACTTGGGAAGTCCTTCTGAAGTGTTTATTTTATAGCCACACAATATAAACATTTTCAAAAATAATAATTTGGCTTTCACAGGCAAAGGGAGTCAACAGCAGAATTCAGAGCATAAACTCTCAAAATAAACCAAAGTTTAGATTCCCTGTGTGCTTCAGAAGACTGGGATGAGGAGATGGAGACTCCATGACAGGCTCAGAAACTGCAACATGGAATTTTGCCAGTCTGTGCCACATTCCTCTGCAACTATGCAGGTGAGTAAACATTAGCTCAATACAAATAAATAACTGAAATGAAAATATCACTTAATTTCAGTGCTAGTTCAAGTCAGCATCATATTTAATTCCATCATTCTGAAGTAAAAAAAAAAGGCAACAAAAATATGAAAAAGTTGGCTTTATTTCTTCACACATTTTTCTTTGTTTATGCTGCATCTGAACCAACCATGGCTGTTTTATAGACACAATTTCACTTATTTAGAATGGGATAATAAAAACTGTACCAGTGTACAGGAATGATTTCCAAAAAGTCTGATGCAGAAACATTGGTGAGTTTGCTGTAGGCTTTATTTAAAGGGGTTTCAACAGGATCTTTTTTTCAGGAATAGCAGAAAGTATCAGTCACATGGAAAGTAATTCTTCCACAACAAGAGCTACTGCACAATCATGTAAGAACAAGAAATTAAATCCAGCTATGAGGGAAGTGAATTTGCTTTGTCCTGTTTAGCATCAACACTCAACAGAGCACACAGACTGCTCTCAGCAGAACAGGGAAAGGCTCCAAGAGCACGGGGGTGCTGCAGAAAGAGACTTTGTACAAAGATACACTGAGAATTCTGGTGTCTCCATCAGTGTCAGCCACGGAGAAAAGAGCTTCCACGTGGGACCAGACAGGAAGGACCCACATGGGGAAGACAGGAATAGAGTAGGACACAAGAAAGACCAAGCCCAATTCCTTACTCTAACCTGGGCTTCTGGAGTGAGCATGGACAGTTCCTCTTTATTCAGCAACTTAATGTGGTTGTTTTAAAAAACTGACCAGTAAAACAAAGCCCAAGTCATGCTGGAGTCTGGCATCACCAGTAGTATCATCCAAGGTGCTCTCCCTGGCTAACAAGACCTGAAATTCTACCATAAATACCACAAGAACAGTGATCATGGAACAACAGCCACAGACTGATTACTGGGAGCATTTAAGTCAGCAACAGAGGAAAAAATAGTGCTCTCAACCCATGTCAGCAACTTCCTTGGTCATTCTTGAGCCTTGGAAGATGGAGAGAAAGAGAGTCACAAGGTATTTATAAAAGGCATCCATGGAAAAATAGATCTCTCTATAAATATTTACAGATATCTCTACAGGTAAGTGCACACCAGTGTTTAACACAGGCTAGCAACAAGTGACATTCAGTTCTAGCTACCCATACCTGGGCTTTCCCAGAGCTTTACAAGTATCTGAACCTTGCCATGCGTTGTGTACTCTCTGCAAAGTGGTACCAACACCATGTTGTTGTCCATACCTGGGCTATGGAACTTGCTTTGTATATTGTCACATGTCCTCACCAGAATTATAAAACACCCTCCCCAGGAAAAAAAAAAAAAATTTCCCCAGGTTTCATGGACAGAGGCAGCATTTTGATAAATAAAACCAACAACCTCAATCAGGAGGTAGAGCACATGTTTTGATCCAATTTAACCACCAAGTAACACGATGGAAGAATCAGCCTGGATGTCCTTACAGAGCCACATCCCTTGGTACCAGAAAACCCCCCTCTGGGTTCTCCATCACTTCTTCTGCCAAACCAAAAAGCACAAGTGGGGATAAAGAGGAAACACACCAGGAACCACTCCTTGCT
This sequence comes from Promerops cafer, assembly GCA_013398275.1. Taxonomy (NCBI): domain Eukaryota; kingdom Metazoa; phylum Chordata; class Aves; order Passeriformes; family Nectariniidae; genus Promerops; species Promerops cafer. Next base: position 673,698 of record VZSE01014410.1, on the reverse strand, counting down.
GGAGTAGGTCATGGCAGCCTGCAAGGCTAGAGGAGCACATACCAACCCTTGGCCTCAGCAGATAATCCCATCCATACTGATCCTAAGAGCATCTCCTGAAAAAACACGAGGTTTCCCTTAACTGAAGGCAGCCCCACATCTCTGCTCCCGAGATGACAGACAGGCTCCTGCACAGCCTCTCTGTGCTGTGCTGCAGTGGCTGGTGCTAATGTTGTCACTTGTGCCATGTCTCAGAGCTGAGCCTTTGAAGTCCTGTACTCCCAGAGATTTCTGGTAGGCAGTGACAACTTCCATGAGAACACAGCCGTTTGATGCAGACTCCCTCCTTCCTAATCCCTGGCAGGCTCTAACAGCAGGCAGGTAATTTCTTAAAATGCTGTATCTCAGACCCAACTTTAAGATCAGGAGCTGCACTATGTTCAAATCATCACCACACCAGCAATGACAGACCTGTGCTGATTAATGGGGCTCTCTTGGAGCACTGATGGGGAGAGGAATGCTGTTATCAGGCAGCTGGGCAGAGGCTAAGGCCAACAAGCCTAGCCAGGCACCCCAAATTTCTCTGTCCACATGCAGACCAGTTCTTGAGATGCAAGTCACCCTCAAGGAAACACTTCTAGCCAGCAGTAATGGATAGACTAGTAAAACTTGACATCCATTCCAGCAGGATGAGTTTCGGAGACAAGGTTTGTAGGCCTGTGAGACTGATGCTCAACAGAGCAGCAAATAACACTCGGTGCTGACACAGTGCTTTGTCTCCCAGCGCTTCCAAAACGCTGCTGCAGCCTGCCTGGATGCTGTGGAGATGGTAACTCATGCCTCTGCCTCCATCCCTGGGTGCTGCCCCAAACACCCTTTGCTGTTCTGTGTCAGGAGATGCAAGCGGCAGAGCCCCCCTGCGTCTGCCTGGCTGCTCATAACCTGAGCACGGTGCCAATGCCAGCAGCTCAACCTGGGCCTTCTCAGAAGCACATCTTGCAACAGACAAAAAAGCCACATCAGATCCTGCAGGATGTGGTTAATGTCGATATCTGAATCGTTAAACAAGAAAAACCGAGGGAGGACATTGAGCCCAGCAAGCAGGCAAGCCTCCCAAAGACAAAAGACAATTTTCCTCCCATTTCAAACCCAAAACTCGCTCGGCACCGAGACATGGATGCTGACACCCGCTCCCACCTCCGTCTCCATGGCACCAAGCCGCTGCCTCCCTGCCGCTCCAGCCGCGCGTTTACCGTGACCCAGGAGCAGCGGCGAGCGCCCACCCCGCACCCTGCCCGGGGTTGTCGGTGGGTGCGCGCCCCCGGCAGGCCCGCAGCCCCCCCGAAGCCTCTCCCGCCGCCGGCGGTGCCGGTGCTGCCCAGCCGAGGAATCCAGCCGGGATGCCGGCCCGCCGAGGATGCTCGGTGCCTTTCCCAGCCCAAGGACAATGCGCGCGGCGGCCGAGCCTTCCATCGGTACCGAGCGGCGCATCCCCGCTGCCCGGGCTCCTCCCGCACCTTCTCCATTCATCCCTCCTTTGTTGTGGCGTGGGCTGGCCGGGCGCTGCCGTCCCTCCCGCTGTGCGACTTACCCTGGGGCTGCCCGGCGGAGCGGGGCAGGGGGCTCGGTGCCACCGCAGGATGCGACCCCGGCCGGCAGCCGCCCTGCCACTCCCTGCGCGGCCGAGCCGAGCGCCGGGAGGAGGGAGCGGGGAGCCGGGAGGAGGGATCTGGGCGGCGGCTCGGAGCAGCGGGGGCGGAGGAGGATGCGGGGCCGGCACCGCCGCTCTCTGTCCTTCCCGGCTCACGGCCGGGCCCACACGAACAAAGGGGCCGGTCCGGGGCGGCCCCGCGCCGAAGTCCTCCTGGTTGCCGGGCCCTGGCGCCTCCCGAAATCGGGTGGGAGGGTGGAAAGGCAGCGCGGAGGCTCCTCCTGGCTGCCCGCAGCCCCGAGCGCTCCCGCCCTAAAACCCGAAATAATTGTAAAATCACCTTTTGCTCGCTGGAGCCGCCGCCTCCATCCCCGCGGCACTGGGACGGGGCTCTGGGAAGGAGGAGCTCTCTAGGCACACCTGAATTTAGGTGGTAGTGATTTTGATCGATAAAAGAAGGGAGGGGCAGGAGGAGCTGGCGGTGCTTCCTGAAAAGAAAGGAGACACCCCTAATTAGCCGGTATTTAACACAGCAAAGAGAACGCACCTGCAGCCTTGGCAAGTCGTTCATTCAAAGCAAGGATGGCCGGGCGGAGGTGGTGATCATCACTTGGCCTTCCCCACTTCTGCTGTTCCTTCCCAGAGCCATGCCTGGGCTGACGTTGCCCGGAGATAGGAGCGGGGCCATAGAACCGTTTAGGTTGGAAAACCCCTTTAAGCTCATCCAGTCCAACCATTCCCCCAGCACTGACAAGGCCACCACTACTCCATGTCCCCAAGTGCTAATTCTACACATTTGCTAAATCCCTCCAGGGATTGTGACTCCACCACTGCCCTAGGCAGCCTGTGCCAGGGCTTCACAGCCCTTTTGATGAGATTTCCCACAATATCCAATCCAAACCTCCCCTGGCACAACTAGAGGCCGTTTTCTCTTGTCCCGTCCCTTGTTCCCAGAGAGCAGAGCCTGACCTCCACCTGGCTGCACCCTCCTGTCAGAGGGAGTGAGAAGGTCCCCCCGAGCCTCCTTTTCTCCAGGAGAAGGAGCACCCCCAGCTCCCTCAGCCACTCCTCCTCAGACTTGTGCACCAGACTTTTTCCAGCTCTGCTGCCTTTCTCTGTACATGTTCCAGCACCTGTCTAGTGCCTGTGCCCTGAAACTGCATCCCTAATTTAGACAGGAGTGGAAGTGCTTTGCACAAGGGCCATAACTCTACTCAGTGTACTTTATTACCTCTACAGACACCCCACATCACCCAAGGGGCAGCTCAGGATATTCTGCACATCAGGTGCTATGATGGAAGGCCCCAGGGTATACAGAAATAGAGGAGGCTCCCACCCAGCAGCAATCCCCAGATTTGTTGCTGTGACGCTGCTCTGTTTTGCCTGTGAGAGCCCAAAAAAGCAGAGAGGAGATAAAAATGAAGGAGGTGCAGGCAGCAAAGCAGAGAAGAATAGAGCTGAGGTCAACTGAGCATCACCCAGAATATGAGATTTGACAGTCCTGGCTTTAGCAAGATGATCCAGTCCCAGGAGGCAGCTGTAGACATCCTCATTTTTCATCTTGCAGAGGGGAAGCCAAAGTAAGAAGTGAAATGGCTGGTCCAAGCCAAAAATAGAACCTGAAGCACCTGACTTCAACGCCTCTGCTTCAACTGCTAGTTCACTGGATGTCCCTGACATTTTCCTACATCCAAGCTCAAGTCATTGCTTTGCAGTTCTGTATACCAGAATTTTTGTCTCCTCTCTAATCTATAGTTGCCTAGGGAGACAGTATGCCACCGGGAGAAGAGCTAGATGAGAAGGTGCCTATTGAATCAGGCTTGGACTCCAGCAGGACTTCTCACTTCTCCATCCAGCTCCACCCCTGATTTGCCAGCTCAGTCAGTCCCCATCCTTAGGTCCAAGTCTCTTTCCTTATCCAAATGGTGGTAGAGCAATGGTGGTGACCTCCCTGTGTGAGACTGACAAGAAGCATTACATGCAGACATGCATTTAGTAAGGAGGAGTGTAAATTTAAAGCAGTTCTGAAAAAAAAAATCCTCTTTAATATTTTCAGGTTCTTCAGGGTAGGATTTCAAATCAGGAATTGCTTAGAAGTTAAACCTCACTTTTGATCAATTGCACAATTTTATGCTTAATGTTACATACACTAATTTGTTCTCAGTACAAATAACTTCCACATAAATGTTTAAATTACAGCCCTGTGTCTACATGATGACAAAGAAGGTCAGCAGGTGTGGGGTTATATTTTGCCTGCTAATAGTATGTGGTACACACAGCAGCTCTGGGAGCAGAATCAAGCCCACTGGCTTCAATACAATGAAGCTAGAAAACAGTTCACAGCTCTTATAGTCATTTCCTTGAATCATTTTGACAAATCTGCCTCTCTGACTAAACCTTCTCAGGGGAATTTACAGAGAAGCAAGAAGGATCATCCAGGGACAGAGCTCTGGCAGTGATGTGGCTGAAGTGCCTGTAGACTTGAATTTGTGTCTTCTATCAAGTGCTCTCCCACAAAGCTGTCCCTCAGCTTTTGTTGTACCTGCTTGTCACAAAGCTTCAGGATGACTCTAAATGTTGAAATGCCATCATCCCACAGACACTACTGTTTCCCAATAACCATTTATTTATTCACAGGGGCTTGTGTGCAGGCAAAGAACCCCACACTGATGTCCCAGACATGGGAGAGCACAGGAGACACTTAAGTTTCAGCCTATGAAGATGTGAGGACTTGTTAATTTTACACAGCTTAGCAGAATAATGACTTTAATTAAACCATTATGTGTAGAGAGCTGGTATGTCATCTCTGACATCTCTGGGCTATCACATTTGCCTGGTAATACTCTCTACTACCCTCTTTTTTTCTGTGATATGATATATATCTTGTTTTGAAAAGTGGCTTCTCACAGATAGGTAAAACTGTCTCCACTTGATTGATCCATTACTGTGATTTGATGAGTATTTGCTTTAGTTGTTGGGATCTCTGAAAAACTTCACTGCTGTTTTCTTTTAAATTATTCTGACAAGCATTACACTGACAATGTAATGTAAAAACCAAGGGAATAGTCATGCCTGCATCTAGGGAAACAAAAAGAGCAAACACTTTGTGTTTTGCTGTTATCTATATTGTTTAAATAAAGACAGCCAAAATGTTCAAGTACCTTTCAATTTTATTCACCAGCATCAGGAGATAAAGCACCTCTCACAAAGAGCTGATGAGACACTCAACTTGTCACATACCCGTAAGTTGCCCACCCTAATGCCCCAATCCTTCACTTGTTCCCCAAAGACAGCAACCTTTCAAAGATGACAGTTCACATAAAGGCCACATGAAGGGGTGACATCTAGACCCCAGATGTCAACAAGGGCTTCAGAGTTGAATCCCTTCATTCTTTTCCCTACCACAGACCTAGAAATCCCTGCCTACGTACTGTGGGAACTGAGTGGTGGCAGAAACTGTATTTGAAGATATTGCACAACTTCGTTACTGTCAATTTTCAGTTATGTGATTTCTAACGCCTCAAAGGTGCAGCTGCAATGACAGCGTGAGCTCCTACTGTTCATTCAGGCTGACACTATAAAGAGCCTTCTGCATCTGGGGGCAGAACACAAAATTCCAGCATTGGTGGGAGGAACAAGATTAAAGCAGTCATCTAAAGAAAAGCTGTATTTTTTCCTTTGATTACAGAGCTGCTGAAAGATCTTATCTTGAGGATCAGTGGCTGCTTTAGGCCTTACTCATTCTAGGCCAAGACTAAAGTTCAGAAACTTCTTATAAACAGTCTTTAAATTAAAATTAAGATCTTGCATGGTTGCAATGATTCAGGCCAGTGGCGACGTTTTCAGGCATTTGTTATCTGACGCAGAGCCACCACAAAGCCTCTAATATCCAGCAGATTCTGTTGTATCTGGATAGGTGAGAGAAACCTCTCATCTTCAGACATTTATATCCAAGCCAACTGTCTAGGCTTTCTATATAATGACTGCAGAGGAACAGGCACTGGGGGAGAATTCCCCTCATCGTACTGCACACACCTAAAATGGATGAATTGCTTTCTAACGATGCTCCCTTCCAGCCATGAATTAAAGAGGTATTTGAGAACTAGCCAAATGAGATGTTTAAAGTTAAGTGATGAGAATCCCACTCATCTCCCTCCCAGAAATGCTGAGCACAGCTGATGGTGCTTATTTGGGTACACATAGCTCAGATGTGTGTGTTGGGTACACTCCTGTCTGAAGGCCTCACTTTGTTCTGTTTCAGTGGAAGAAATGAGACTGTTGGCCAGGATTCAACATGGGCAAGGTCTGGCTCCAGGATCCTTTAGAGGAGCACACGTGGCTTGTGCAGTGTTCTGGAAAGTGCTTTGTGAAAGGCTTTCTACCAGCTGACTTCTGACTTCCTGTATACTTCTTAACATAAAAGGAAGTGTGGGTAGAAATATGTTGAAGGATCATGGCAGTTCTCATTAATTATGAAGATCAAGAGGAATTCTTACTGCTTTTTTAGTGTATTTCCTATACTGAAATTAGTGCATTAGCTGTTACTTAAACTCCAACCATCAGTATCACTTAACCATTAGCAGAGTCCAGTTCCTGTTGTTCTACATTTTAAAAGTAAACTACCCTGCTGCACTAGCAATGATTCTGAGGAATGGGGGACAGCACTCCACACAAATACAAAACAGTAAGATGGATCACGCTGCACGATTGAAGAAATAGTGCCATTTTCATCACAAAGGCTGTTTCCTGCCCATGAGCCCAAAGGCGAGTGGATGTTCAGAGAAATTCAGCATCCATTAAGTGGAGGCCTTCTGAAATTCTGTCCTCTGATACCATGTTTGTCCAAATGCCCTATGCAAGTTCACACTGGCAGTGGAGAACTTGGAATAGCTCTTTTATTAAGTCAGTAGATTATCGTCAGTCTTTCGTCTGAAGATGAAGCTCCTCTTTACAGATGAAGTAAATGAGTCATAGAGAGAAGAAATAATATCTGTGAACATATCTGTTCATTCAGCTGAAACAGAAATATGCTGGTCAACATCTGCATTTCAAACATCTACAACTAAGCATGACTGAAAAAAAGTAATTCAGGAGGATCAGAGCATGGAGAGACCGAAGGGAGATTTGGCAGTAATGAGCATAACATCTTATTCATGGGTGGCAGGGAACAACACAGCAAAAAAACAGAGGTTAAGTAGTGAACAAACCATTCCAGCACAGTATCACATATTTATTTTCCCTGTTATTGCCCTAAACTTTGTTGCTTGTCTAAAGACTAAAGAGCAGACTGTCCTTTATTTAGTTCATTTTCAAAGATCAGGGCAACGGCCAGTTGCACTTACCCAGGCTGGCATAGAGATAAAAGGGACTTGTAAGCCTCCTGACCTTGAGGTGAGCAAAAACCACCTTATTTTGTAGACTTGGAATCAAATTTGAGAGGGATAAGTTTCTTGTCCAAAGGCCCCTCTAACACACAGAAGCCAGGTAACCAGATCCTGGGCATTATCATGTTCTTCATTCAGTTCATGCACTTCTCTTTATACACATTCAGTCCAGAGAAGAAAGCCAGCCTTAGGGCTCCCAGTGTGGTGTCCTACACTCTGTTGATTAGGTGAAGCATAGCCTGTTTTATAAACCTCTGGTAATTCTCTGTATAGTTCCCTGTGTCCTCCAAAAAGCAGGGAGACAAAGATCCCCCATAATGGGGCAACTCTGCATTTTTGCAGTTGTCGAAGCATCATGGGCATGCCTACAAACTCTCCGAGCTCAGTCTCTGTGCATTGCAAATCAAAATTCCTTCTGGATCAGTATTTTTCATTGGATGTCAAAAAATTATTCCCCTCTATATACCTCTTCATGTTGTCACCAGGGGTGTCAAGATTTATTGTGTTCTCTGACCTCATCAAATAAGTTCTGAAACAAACTGGAGCCAGCCTGTACTTTGTAAGAAAAAAGCTGTTTATTTCCCTGTTGTTTGGGCCTTGCCACAAAGATTGTTTTAGACCCAAAAGAAGCACCAGATGTTTTCTAGCAGAGCTACAGAATGTACTGTGAGAGGCAGGAGAATCCTGTTTCCTTTTCATGAACTGGAGCATGTTAGAAGATCAAAGCTGAGGGACAGGAGTCAGGATGAAAAAGTTTCCTATCTCTATCCAAGACTTCAAAAAATATTTCAGTACCTACAAGCAAAGCTGTATTTAATGGGGAAGGGGAGGGAAATGAGGCTTCAATTTTGACATTTAAGAGAAAAGCCAGGCTTTTAAAATGTCTTCAGCAGGCAGTGCCTGGACGTGGTTTGGATTGCTGCTGTGGCTGTGGGCACTGACCACTGAAACATTCAGTTCAGTTTCTCAGCCTTTAATTCTCCAGAAAAGCAAAACTATCCTTAAAAAGGCTCTGACACTGTAATTTAACATAGAGAACGAGTGGGAAACAAGTGGGAAAATGCAATTAAGGTAAATTATCCTGTGGAATTCAATGCCAGACTATATTAAAGGCAATTAACATAGTTATATTGCAGCAGTAACAATGTTAATTCTAATTAGAACTCAAAAGTATAAGACAATTCAACTCTTGAAGAAAAGTAAACTTCTCTGAACAGATTCTATGATTGTTCTATATCACACTTAATGTTTGTTTCTCTCTTCTTTGAGCCTGTGGTAACAGTGAGCTTCTCAAAGGGGGTGTTTGCCTGAAAAGGCATCTGGTCTGTTCCAGTCATTAATTCACCTGTACCTTTCATTTCACATCCTTTGCAATACTTCCAAGAATGTTTGTGGTAACAGAACAGAAATAGCAGGTTACTATCTGAGATGTTTATTGAAGAAAGGAAATAAGAAATTAATAGAACCTTTTTTTTTTGTATGCAAAACACAAATATTAATTAAGCTGTGTGAAGCCCATTTAGCATGCTAAGAAAAGAGATGAAGATACTTACAAACTGGGCTTAAAATGTCATGGAAACAGCTGTCCTCCCAACAGACTGAAATTCATTTATTTGTTGTATCCAGGCAAGTTCAGCAGAGAAACCCACTGCGTTCACACCTATGTATCACAGAGCTGTGATTTTTAAGCAGACTACAAATACCAACCCAAAATCCAAACAAATGATTGTACCCTGTTGGGGTTTTTTTGTTTGTAAGCGGGGTAGATTTAAGAGGTTATTAATACTATGTGACATCAAAGTCATAAACCAAAGCCATATTGCACTTGCAGAGAAAATTGCCTTGCAAATGACATACTGCTGTGACTTTCAGGTCCCAATAGTCAAGAAGTTGAAGTCTAACAATTTCCCCACTTAGAATACCCAGCTCATGCAGATCCTTCTTCACAGGGCTGATGTGACTGAAGCCCTGAAGTTGTTTCCATGGAACATAAAGAGGATATTAGAGATAACCCCAGTAAACAGCACTTCAAACTTGCATGGCAGTTTCACTCTCCCTATCCCTACATTGCAAAAAAAACATATTGCTATTTTGAAGACCAGTTTGTGTCCCTGGTAGATCTAGAAGTACATAAGCAGGTCAATCTGGGCAGCAGATGAAAAGAAAACAGAACCTTGTTGGATTCACTCCATCATTGCTGCCTTGGGACTGTGCTGTTTTGAGAGTGTCAAGTGTATGAAAAACCTTGTAAGCCTACATCCCAGAAGCAGATAGAACAGTGAAACACTTCTCCTGTACCAGTGTGGACTTGCAGGAGGCAGGTGTCATTCCCAACACAAAACAAGACCTGTCCCACAACAATTCTGCCATTTGTTTTCACAGGAAATGTGCTTGGAGACTGCCAAAGCCAAGGCCTCAGCAAGGATGTGTGGCCACCCAGCTCTCCTGGAAGTCCCTGACCTCTGTAGCAGCAGTTTGCAGTCACTTCCCAGCTCCACAGCCTCCATCCCACAGCTGGCTGTGGGCTTGTGTCAGTGAGAGAGATGATTTTGTCACCCACTGCCATGAAACTTCATGCTAGGAAGGACATTGTGCTCCCAGCCTGCTGAGTTCAACAAGGAATCACAGCCCAAATTTAGCAGAAGTCATAAGTGCAGGTTTAACTCTACCTACAGGAGCTATCTCCAGGAAATCAATTTGATTATTCAGCTCCACAGCAAGTGTGCACTGCTGTGCTGTGGCTTTTAGGTGCACAGTTCCCTAATCAGGATCAAGCCTTTCCCAGTGTTACATTTTTTGAGGTGCAGTGGGATGTCATTAAGAGACAGCATAAGCTTTTAGTTTCTAAATCCTTCATTTTTTCAAGAAAGATCCACTTTGCTGCAGCATAGGATTTTCTAATTATACTCTTCCCTTCTACTCCGTTTTCCAGGTGCATAAAGAAGTCAAATACCTTGCTTATACTGACTGATGAATTGGGGAAATAAAGTCTACTTCTGGCAGCTCTTTTCAATCATTCATTTCCATAAAATTCCAGTTCTAATAAACTGATTTATAACCTACAATCTAGACCAGGTGAGGTGTATCGTGTTCCTCTGTGTACCTTTCACTTGATGCACATGTGTGTGCACAGCATGCTGTAGCACTGTATCCTGAGGTTATTTTCTCTAAGTAATATTTCCATTCTGAGATGAGTGTTACTAAACACAGTTGTGATTACTACAATGCACTGAAACAAGAGAAGTTCATAAGGGGCATTTTGCTGTATTCTGGTTGTATTAGGTCAAACCATCCACTCACAGTTAAGCCCAGTGAAGCTTCTGGCTGATAATCTGTACAATCAATCCCATTTTTAAAGCTGCTGTAGATGCATTTTACAACAAAGATTGTGTTTGCAGCTCTGCATTTCTCTGTTCCACCCAATGAGTCTCCTACAGTGAAGGAACTCAGTGTGGGTAGCATCTGTGTTCCTCTATCACCCATCAACAGGAGATGAACCTCTGGAAGGCAGAGAAAGCAACAGCTCAAGCCCAACTCACATTCACCCTAATGACAATATGTAACATTTTCTGACCTTTCAGCACCTTTATCACCTTATGCCATGGCATTTCAAAATAGGATTCACTGATGAGACAAAAAGGGATGTCTCTGAAGAATAATATAGTCACAGAGGACTTAGAGCACACCGTTTATAAAGCCCTACTCTTTGGGAAGCACCTTGCCTAAGAATCCTCCTCTAGTGCAGCAATAAACCATATTTTACATTAGTAACAACTGAAATACTGAGCAAATGTCTTGAACAACTGTGTTTAATTCAAGAAGTGGATGAAATAACCAAATAATCCCCAAATATCCATTGTAGAGGTAGAGGAATCTGCATTTCATGTTTAGGGATTAAAACTAATATTCTTCAAAATCTAAGACCTTTTTCTGAGCTGTTGGTCAACATGTATTTAACCAAACCTATATAGTGTCATACACAATTACCCTGCATCTACAAACATGTAAATACATGCATATAGACATGCTTATTAATATGCATAAACCCTGCACAAATGTAATTGTGTAAGTCATTAAAGGAAGAAGTCAAATGTGCTCAGTATAGGAAATAAAGGCCACATTCAAAGGCCAAACCTCTCTCTTCTTGGGCAAGGCATTTCAAACTTTCCTGGTTTAGTTTTACCACATGTACATTGGCAAGATCTTTTTTCCAGTAAATGTGCACCTGGATGAAAGAGGTTTTCAGCCATTCAGGTAAAGTTTCTATCAAAATGTCACTGACAAGCATACATGCAGAACTGGAAAGCTAAATCCCAGAATAGACTTGGAAACAATGATGAAAATATATCTACCAAACTGACCTGTTCTTAGCTGATAGGAGTACTGAATTCAGGGACTGTCTGAGAAGAATTATTAAGGAGGATCCAGAAATGGTGTGAGAATCAGTCTCAGGTCTCAGCTCTGGTACCAGTGTAACAGTCAAAAGAAATACCTGCATGAAAAGCTTAGCTTGGCAGCCTGGAAATCTCCAGGACAAATTATGCTTAGGGGATAATAGTTCCTAAAGCCCAGAAAAGAAACCCCATAGTAAATACTTTTGGTATTTACTCATATGGGTAAGAAAGTAGTATTTTACATCCCTTCACTTCATCCATTAAGTCTTCAAAGTAGGAGCTCAAGCACAGTAACCAACAGGGTAAACGTTATTATTTAATATTATTGTTTGCATATCCTGTCTATTAAATCTGAACAAAGTGCCAAGACAAGAGGAGCTGCAAGAAAAACTAAGGTAATGCAAAAGAATCTTGATAAACTCTTGAAACTAATAGAAAAATCAAGGTGTGATTCAGCTATGACAAGAGATTGTGTAACTCTACATTCATCTGGACAAATAATAAAATAATAAGAAAAAAAAGGTGGGGAAGAGACTGAAAACCAAGCATTAGCCATGTTCTGAGTAAAAGATAATCAAAATGTTTTAATTCCTTAGTTACAAACTGCTTGAAATAAGCTATTACAGTCAGCTGTTCCTCAGTATTGGCTCCAGACAGCACAGCTCACACTGCAAACATTCACTGGACTAAACCCTTGAGCCCTTTCCTCTCTCCTCTGTTCTCCTTGTCAGTGAGGCCAGAGGCATCAGCAACCACAGCAATAAAAAGCACTGGCAGTGGTTTCCTCCCTTCATGGCTCCAGGAGAACAGCTCATGTTTTATTCATGAAAAACGAGGCCTCTAGAGGTCTAAGCAAAAAAAACAGGAAGCAAATATTTCTTGGGCACAGTTGGTCACAGGCGGGCGAGTGTCCAGGACATCAAGGAGGAGGGGCAGGGGTGCAGGATGGAAGCATGAAAGCTGCTTTCCTTCCAGCCTTCCTGCCGTGGTAGGAAGGATGATGACAAAGGGCAAACTGCACCCAGAATGTCCGTGTGGTGAGCCAGGAGGGAGCAAACAGCTGGTGTCCTGCAGTGGGGATCCTGCAGGGAGTCACTGCCTTACAGGGGGAATCCAAGATGTGCAGTCAGCACAGATGCATTAAAGGATGGGATCCCTCCCAGGTTTGGTTAGGAGAGCTTAGTATTTACCCCAGGCACTTGCACAAGCTCTTGTTTTGAGTTCTCTGGGTAACTCCTCTCCCCAGTTTGCCACACTTCACTTGTGTCCCAAAATTACATCACTCTAAAGATTGTTTTGCAAGTGCCTTTAGAATAGGACCACACCTGAGCTCAGAATAAGCACTTTCATGGGAAAAGAGATCTCTTCCCAGATAGACAGACAGCCCTCTGCTGTTTCCTTGGGCCCCCAATAACAGACCACCCTTATTACCAGTAGAGAAAACAATGCTCTGCAATCCTTTGCTTTCCTGAGAAGGTGACGAGAAGGTGCAGATGTCATTTGTCACCTCTAGTTGGGAGCAGAGGAACAACCATCAGTCCCTCACAGCTCAAACCCAACACCCAGCACTGGCTGTGCCTCCCCTCAGGAGCCTTTCCATCAGCACTGACTGGTTCTGAACTTTAATTGTTTTGCACAGGACACTTTCTGAGAAGCCTGAACTTCTTGTGAATTCTGGAATCTTTGAGGGAAAGAAAGATGCTACCTGTTACTTTCTGACAGACTTCCTAAAAGATGACACATGCAGAAGATTAGCTCTTGAAAACTACAGAAAAAAATGTAGTATTTTACATTAATATGCCTCTTCATTGCTTTAATTACTGCCTAATGAATTTTAGCCCTCAGAATACCTCCCCTGTAGGGCTGAGCAGATGAGAAACAAGTCATAGCAGAGCAGTCAGAATGAAAGGAAGGGGAAAAACCAACACAATAAAAACCCACACATGAGGAGAGGCAGAAAAATGAACCGTGGGATGCAGCAGCCAAAATTCATTTAATAATGTCAACATTTTATATGCAAGGCTTTCCCAGGTAGCAGCAAAATATATGGATTAATAATGACATGTGGTGTGATTATATATAAAGTAAATTTATATTTACAGTGCTCTTTATGGTATGGGGGTAAGAGGAGGAAGAAATAATTCTCTATCAGTACAAGCATCACCTAAGCTTACTGTTGCACATAGAAATTTAAAAAACAAAAAACCCCTAAAAAACCCACCCTAAATTAAATTAACAATCCATATGTACAAAATGCTTTCAGACTTCTCCCAGCCAATTTCAACAGAATCTTTTTTTACCCTGTGACTTGCAGCATCAAAGCTCTGCAAACTACCAGGAACGCTGCATCAGTGAATCTTCTGTGCAACCCAAACACTCTGAGGTGCTCTTGGTGTGTGGAACAAAGGAGACTCACACAAGGATTTCCCCTCCTGTTACAGGTAAAGCTGCTTCGAGGAAGTGTGGGTTAAAAAATACAAAAGAAGAGACATAAGTGCTAATGTTTAATTGATCAGGTTAACTCTATTACCATTAAAGCAAGATTTACTGATACTAGATAGGCAGCCTGTCTCATTGGGTTCTTACACAGGGGTTAAGTGCAACAGTGAAGTGACAAATGACTCTAATGCTTCAGTGGAGCTCTCCCAATATTAGAATTTAGTGCCCTTTCCTGTTGTGTTTAGGTTTTAGAGGAAACCACCACCTTACAGTAGGTCAGCAGAAAGAGCAACCAGGCTGCAGGGAAATCAGGGAAGTGACTAAACACCAGGAGGTTATCCAACATGTGTTAAAACCTGCAGATGAGTCCCACTTACTCTGTAAGGCATGCTCTGAGAGGATTTTTTTCACCTGGAAATGGCACAGTCCAGGTGACTAATGCAAGAAAAAGAAACTTTTTCTCCTCTCCCCTATTTCTCAGACTTCTGTGATAACTGGAAATAATAAACAACAAATGTCTTAAATTGAAGGATATAGTGAACGTAATTAAGGTTTAATTTAGGGAAGCAGCCTTAAATTTAGGGAGGTAGCCCAGGTGGAGGAGAGACTGGATTGCAAGGCTAATAAACAAAGGCTTACCTGCACAGCAATGTCCTGTCACAGCTCCTTTGAAACACACTGCCTGGAGCCCTAGGGCCAACTCTACCTGGGCAGTGCCAGCTCATGCAGCCCCTGGGTTTTGCTGGACTTTAACCCCATAAACCAGAATACACCTTCACACAGTAACATAGGACTGTGTCCTTTCTTATCCTTCCAGACTGAGGAAAGGTTCACAAACCATTTTCTACTTGGACAATCAACTGCATGTTTTGGTATCTGGCTCTAGATTTAATAGACCAAGTCATCATTTCAATCCCAAATTGATATGCAGCCACTAAAACAAACCTTAAGAGTACAAGTCCTGGTTTTGATTCCTCATCTAGGCAAAACCACACCAAACATTGGGAGTAAAAAAATCACCTGTGCACACAGAGATCTGAAGATAATAACTCCTTTTTTATTTTTGTTATTTTTCTCACATTTTCTATCACGTGCACTTTAAATCAAACCAGACTCGACCCTTACCTTGACCTTTTGCTAAATTTGTCCTTTATGCTTTAGGAACTTGATGGCTTGGAATACAACAGCTCTTCCTGCTGATACTTCTAAATCCATGCTCTGCAGACTTGAATGAATCCAGAGTTCCACAGCCTGGACTGGAAGTTAAATCCTGGACTGCTGATAAACAACAACACTATTGCATTTCCATCTGTGACATGTACAGAATGAGTGCAGATGAATGTTAAGATTTATTCTGTTGCATTCATCCAAACAAGGTCTCGATCAAGTTTTGCCCAGCATTTAAGAGACTAGATACAGCTGAAATAGGTTGCAAAATGTCACACAGTACCAATTAGGGGCAGTCAGTGGAGAATGTTCCCAGACTGCTAATGCAAGGAATGAGCACAAGAAAGTACAAATTCTAGATGCACTCTGGCAGTATTGTGCTGTATCATGGCTACATGGTGTCTGACCAAAAGTCAAGCAATACTGTAACATTAAAAATACAATCCACTTTATATCAGATTTGTTGAAAATGTCTTTTGAAGTTTCAGATAAACATAAATCAAACCAGTCCACATTCTCATTTTTATGGGAAACAGAGACCAAGTGTTACATCTGAAAACACAGAGAGTGGTACACTGGTAAAAGAATGGATGACCCCAGATTGCCTACCTCCACTTCAACCTCTTGGATTGTACCATTCATCAGAGCCCCCAAATCACTCCTCTGCTTCTGCATCAGCATGGGGCTGAGTCTTCAAGCAGAAAGCTCACAGAGCCATTAGGTTCCTTCTTCTTCATTAAGATCCTTCCCCTTACACAAGGGAGCCCCAGCAAGCACTTGCTGTGCAGGATGCTCTTTGCAACATCTACGTTTGGCAGTGTCATGCACAGAGTCACTTTCTCAGCTTCCTCAGTGACAAGGTGAAGGCTGTGTCCTCCCTGGAGGCAAAGAGAACCCTGCCACAGTCACTAATGGTGACATAAGATCCTGACACAGAGGAGAAAAGGGGATGCTCCATACCAGCCCCAGCTGCAGGTGCAACCAGACAAGTGCTCACAGGGAGGCTGCACAGGAAGAAAATCATGGCAAGCACAGAGGATCATTCCCCTCTCCTACGCTTTCAGCTTCACCAACCGTGTTAGGAGCCAACAGCTGCATTTTGGCATCTAGGAAAAATGTATGTGTAGAGAATTTACCTGGTTTTGCAGACAAAAGAGGAATTCTAGGAGAAAGTCAATTCTCTTGGATGTCTGTGTGACCTGTGTAGCTTTAGCCCATGTGTCCATACTCCCTCTACTGACTAAAGCTGTAACCACGCGGCTGGACTTGGGCTGGACACTCGTTGCTCTCTATTATGTGCTTAAAGAAGCAAAAGAAAGGAAATTTCAGTGACATTTTCAGTCTTAAGCATCCAAAGGGCAGGAGAGTAGGACTGGCTAGTCACTGCTGCTGCATCCTTTTCTTGTAACCTAGTGTAAAGCTCTGGACAAATGCCTCAACACATGCAGAAAAATCATAATAAAGCTTCTCTGGCTTAAAATGGCACTTAAAACCCATTCTTTTAAATATTTTCAGATGCTTACAGAAAAGAATTATAAATATGTGCAACTTCAGTGTCTCCCAATAGCAATAAGCTGAACTTGATCTTTCCAGCTGCTCTGTCACCACGACCTGTGCCTTGCCTCACTTCCAGCACTATGAATTTCCTAACTGCAGATGTTGGTGGCACGCTCCTCAAAATTTTGTGTGGCAGCATTAAAAAAAAAAAAATATTCAAACATACTTAATGAAAATGTACAAAGCAACGAGATGCTGCAAATATAAGTGCTCAGGTAACAGTGGGCAGGTGTCACGTTGTATTTACCCAGAGTGTGCTGGTGAGCTGCTGTTGCAGCTCTTGGAGATGCACTTGAGTAAGGATGAGGTAGCAGATGGGGAAATAAACAGGGAGATGGCCTTGTGCTGGTGAAGAGAAAATGTGGGACCTCAGCCATTACACTTAGCAAGAAATTTTAAAGGGTACCCATAAAATTAGCTCAGCACAGCTGTACCCCCAGGGCCATTGTATGAATAAACACATGAAGAATGGACAGGGCTTGTGATGCTTCAAGAACAAAGACAAGTTAATACCTGCATATACTGACAGCATCCTCCCATTTTGCTTGGGAGCTCAAGCACAGCAGCTCTGCAGGAATCAGGGCCCCTGTCATTCTTGGGTGCAGACTCATCAGGCCCAGGAAATCTCCTAATACGGTGATGCCCTATTTCATGAACACCAGCTCAGCCTCCCTTCTAACAGCCCCATCATTACTGTCACTCCCAGTATTTGTTCTAGCTCTGCTCTCTGCTTTCAGCCTCAGTGACCACAAGATAAAGTGGTGGGTAGCATGAGAATTCATTCCACTCTCTCCAGCCTAGCTGTGTGAAAGGCAGAGAGTGTAGAGAGGGAACAGCAGACCCCATGGCAGCGAGGTCATCTGTGCTCCTGACCTCCCTGTGGCTGTGAAACAGCAGCAGGCTGCAGTTGCAGCTGAAGCTTTAACTGTGGCAGTGGGGCCAGTGATGGACAGCCCAAGGAACTCTGCACTTCTCTCAATACTGCAATTTAAGGTCTCAGCCCCTGGCCTTCTAGGCCTGCAGGATAACATGCGTGAGTGTTAGCCCTAACAGTAACAGTAAGCTGAACTCAGATTTAACCCAAAAGCAAAACAACCTTGGATAGTAAATGGTTCTCCCCTCCATCCCCAAACCACTTCATGTAAGAACTTTTTATTACTGAATATACAGATCCATACTTTTTCCTAACAATTGCCTGAAGTTAGTTTCCTCTCATGCTTTATTTCTATTGCTTTCTGAGTTTTACACCTCATATCACCCTCACTCTTGCTTTTCACTGTCTTCAGCTACTGCCTCACTTTTAGTGTCTTCACTAATTTAAATTTGTTGGTCAAACTCCAGACAAGCCACCCTCACTTTCACCAACCATAGCATGCAAAGCAGCAATTCTGTTGCCATGACTTCTGCATTTACCCAGTTCTCTGACAAAACATTTTGTGCTGGGCTTCAGTTTCCCCATGGGGACTAGAGCTTGAGCCCTTGACTAGAGCTGGTCTGAGAAGAGCTTCCATATGATCTGTAGAAGACCTGTTCCCTGCACCTCAGGAATCTGCAGCTGGGACTTTCTTGCTGCTGGGCCAACCACAAGATCATGATTTATTTCTCTGATGGGGATCTCCACTGCTAGTAATAGATGCTGTCTAAATACACTGAAGAGGATCCATTGCTGAATAAACCATTAGCAAAAAGCCTTTCTCTGTACTCTGTGCTGATTACAAGTACTTAGTAAGCTTTTTGATACATCTTTTGGGGTGTGAGGGAGAAAGGTCTGAAAGAATAATCTTAAATTCAGGAGTATTCCCCTTTCAGGATAACACAGTACATCTGCATACACGTGTATTTAGGCATTGCTGATGACACATCAAAAGTTCTGCTATTTCAGCATTGAATTTGGAATTCATTTAACTCTGGATGTATCCTGTGATCTCAACTGTCAGACTACAATAAGAACTGTTCAGATTTTGGGACATGATGTGTTTTAAAACTTTCAGCTCACATGTGCCTGTCCACCTGCCACATATCCCTACCAATATTGTTGTGCCTGCAATAAATACTTGTTCTGTGTTTGATAAACCACTGTGAGAAGCTCCTGCCTACACTAGGGCTGCAGCTCTTTAGGAGACCATGCTCAAAACCACATTTCAACTGTTAGCAGAAACATCAAAAAATCTGTCATCAGGCTCTCTGCAACAATTCTTATCATTAGCCTTTCTTATTGTCCTCTGAGTGCTTATCCACAGCAACTCTACACATAGAGTGGTAGAATTAATGCTAGCCAGGAAAATGATATCTTATCTAGAAGCTGTACTTCCTAAGAGCAGAGCTACTGTTTAATTTGGCAAGAAATCAAAGCATATCCAGGGTGCTGCACTGACAGGCTGTTATGACCAACAGTATTTCACTGTCTCATGTTGGGTTCTGATGAGCACTGCAGAAAATTAAATCTAAAGACAAGAGTAACAGAGTGAGTTTGAGTATTACACAAACGAACAGGCTGAATACCAAAAAAAGCACCAACTCTCACCCTCATATGCCATATAATTGTGGTGTTATTGAATTATCTTCTTTACCTCCAGTGGAGGCAGTTAATCCACTGCTGATGTTAACTCAGCCAGGCACATGAAGGGTGCAGAACACTTCCAATTTTACCCATTTATAACAGTTATCCTACAACCACTAGGAACCACTACAGCTATTAATAAAAACAATGTGCAAAACAAGATTAAGGCACTTACCATAAAAACTCAGATATGAGACCGCAATTTGCAAAACAGAAACTTTACCCTCCAGTTTTAGAGTCTTAGGAGAAACTCACTAAACTCAATCACTGTCAGGCCATAGGCAGAACCAGTTTCATAGGCTGAAGGCAAATGCTCATACATCAAATGCTCAAAATACCAATAACAGGCACTGACAGTAACACTAGAATACAAATGTTGTGATGAGTAAGAGGAAGTTACTCCCCCAGAGGAGCATCACTGCTCACACTAAGCTGCAAATATGGTCAGTTCTGAGTTCCTGCCTCACACCAATCTTAAATTAGAAACACTTCCCAAGGAATCAGGGCCCAGACTGAAGGACAGATGCTCTGTGCACTGAACTAACACAAATGTCATTAATTATGTGGAGCATAAACAGAGCTGAAAGATGCACCACGGCCCCAGTAACTACTGAGGTTGAAAATCAGTACTGATTTCCAAGTTCTAATGCTATGGACACAACAACCCAGCCCTCTGCCAGGGGCTGGTAGCATGTAGGGGCAAAATGAGCTTGGTACCATAACACTTCATCAAAATTATCAATTAAGAAAAGAAAAAAAAGAAAAGTCCTGACTTAGGTGGATGAGCCACCTTTACTTAATCTGGAAAAGAACATTTAGAATCATAGAATCCCCGAATGGTTTGGGTTGGAAAGGATCTTAAAGCTCATTTCATTCTACCCTCTGACATGGGGACACTTTCAAGTAAACAAAATTGCTCCAAGCCCATCCAACCTGCCCCTGAACACTTCCAGGAAAAGGGCAGCCACAGCTTCCCTAGGCAACCTGCATATATTATATGCGTTCAATAAATAGAGCCAGAATCATCCCCCCGACTATAACATAATTGCTTACATTTTGCAATGCGTCTTCTATTGTTTTCATTTGGGGGGGGGGGGGGAGGGGGATTGGAGGTAGATAGAAGAAACAAAGTTTTAAACCCCTGAAATGCAAACATTCTATTGTTGTTATTCTCTTAACACGCAGTAGGGCAGGAAGCCCAGCGAGTCCAAACAGACGAGTACAAGCCCACCCAGCCGAGCTGCGAGCGGCCTCCCCTCACCAACAGTCCTTGCCCGGCCCGGCCCGGCCCGGCCCGGCCCGACCACCACGGGCCTGAGCTGCCGCCTCC
>VZSE01014410.1:626877-644069 GCA_013398275.1 Promerops cafer | reverse complement strand
TCAAAGGCCTTGCAGTTAAGCATGGTCTGGTTACAGCAGTCACACAAAAGAGTGCAGAGGCACAACTTCCACCCTGAGTGTTCAGTTCCCCACCGCAGCTGTCCCGGTGCCAAATGGATGTTTCCTGGCAGCACCAGTTGGCTTCAGCCTGGGGACTGGTCCTGCACTGAGGCAGGGGCTGGGCACTCCCTCCTGTTCTCTGACAAGCCAAAGGGGTCACAGGTTTCAGCAAGAACTGGTGGCATCGTGACTTCCCCCTGCAGCTCCTCTGGCAGAGCCTGCAGACAAACATTTGTGATTCAGTGTGCAGGAGAGCAAGAGAATTGGCAGCTAAAGTGCAGCTGGGAATGGGAATGCAGCAAACAGTGCTTGGAATAAAGGATGAAATACTCTTAAGTACGTTCTTTCTTCACTAGATATGTATTGAATTTAGGCTTTGGTTCCCAGTCAGTGAGTAACTATCAGCACAAACTCTATTAAATACACAACTAATAATTTAGTACTGGGGCCTGAGCTGCTGAGTTCTCTACAGACACAGCATCACAGCTTTTGTCCCCAAAAATTTAAATAACGTTAATTTTCCTTTGACTGCACATCACAGCCAGCCTACTCTGTCTTTGCTTTCTCATTAAATGTCTTCATTGCTGAATGGGGAAGGAAGAGGTGTTACCATGGGTGTTTCATAAACCAGCAAACACGATATTTGGATGACTCAAGGCCACTCCTTACCCTGTGGGACCTGCCTGCCCACAGTGGTGGTGCCAGTGGAAGGCTGAGGAACGTGGAGGGTCATGGTTCCTGTTCCTACCTGGTTTCAGAGGGTTTCTTCTTAACTACATTTAGTAGCTGCATTTCACAGCTCCAGTTTGGAGCAGGCTCTCCGCTGGGCTAATCCTTTCCAGCTCTGTGGGGACATAATCACACTCACTTTTCCTAAGAAGAGGACTAGTACTGATCCCAGAGGCCACCAACACCTCCTGCTCTCCAAAGGCGTTTGTTCCCCCTCTGAGTGCAGAGCTGCTGCTTTCCAGCACTTAGCACAGACTCCCCAGCTCCATTTTCAGAGCTGCACCAGCCAGAACTACTTTTCTAAAGCATCTTAAATTGAAAACAGGAAGTGAATTTCTCACTTGACTGCCAACCTAATGCAAAGAGAGAGAGGTGGACCCAGGGGAGATCTAAGTCTCCTTGCATTAGGTTCAAACAACACAGTGTCTAGCAATTCTGGCTGAGCACCAGAAATCCTTGCACACCTAAAGCCAGTCCCAGAAGGACAGCATGTCAGTGAAGACACACATCAGTACTCACCCATTGCAAAGAAAAACCATGAGCTTGTTGGGAGCAAGACTAATAACAAACATTGATGAGAGTTCCTGAAACAGTCCCTGGATGCCTTCCAGTGTAATGAGATGACTGGCTGAGAAGTGCTCCAGAAGCTTTACAAAGCTAAGGATTTACCCCTCACTATAGCTGACTGCTCTGGAGAGCTGCAAGGGGGGATTTGCTCAGACCCCAGTAAGTGAAGGGAAGATTCTACACATCCAGTTCTGCCCTGCCTGCTTTGGCTCCACAATTTTCAAACTCAGACTTTGGCAATGGAGGAACCTTGTACCACGAAAATCTAACTGGTGTAATCTGCCTCCCTGCTTAGTGAGGAGAGCAGTAAATGTTGTATTTTCATGTTTCTGGCCATGCACTGACCTAATGCCTGGAACTTTCTGGGAGGCCTCCAGCTGGATCTGTTGCTGTGTGCCAAAGATCTGTCACTGCTGCTAATCTCCTATTCATGAATGGCTCCCTCAGCTGGGGGATGAATCACCAGTGGGTAACATCACCAGACATCAGAACGAGCTCACCCTTGCAGTGAGCAATCCACAGTCTGCAGCACTGTGTGGAAAGTGGAAGCTTCTTCAGGTGCTGAGGATGAATCCCAACAGTCTCACAGCCCTGTGAGGGACAGGCACAATTTCAGTGACAGAAGCACTCCTTGCCTGCCTGGGAGCCTGTGCAGAGCCAGCACAGGCTGTCACTGTCTGTGCTTCTGCCTCAGGGGGACCCTGCTGCCATGCACCTGTGCAGACTTTTTGCAGAGCATCTGACCATCAGGAAACCTAAGGGTGTGAGGAGAAACTGGGCTGGGGTGAGCAGAAAACCAGGCTATAGCTCCCTGCCTGTGTGCATCCCTGACGTGCACTAGATTTTCTCTGTCCTAAAAGCCCTGTGGAAACCTGTAGCATTTGTAGGAACCACTAGCAAACCTTCTCCTGAGCCAAACTCCAACCCACCCACTGTTTCAGCTACACCAGTGGTGGGCACCTGTGGTCTCTCTTGGTGGTTCTGCTAAAATCAGAGCCACGTCATCTGCAGCAGGAGGCACCTGACATCCCTTCTCCCACTCCACAGCTAACCCTGAGGTCCTCTTCTCTGCTCACTCCCCGAGAGTGTGGGCTGTGTTCTTTCCTGAACCAGTTTTCTGATCTGATTTTGAGGAAGAAGGCTTTTAATGCATTTTCTCCCCATAAGATCCTGCACGTCACTCCATGTTACCTCACGTCCTCCCATTTCTGTCACCTGATCATGCAGACATCTATCATTGCAAACCATAGCAAACCAGCCCATTTTCTTTGGAAGCTTTTCAGTGTTAATAAATAAATGTTTCAGAAGTGCCAGATTTGTGCATCGGGGCTCAGGAGATGGGGATTCTGTTTCTGGGATGATGTTCCAACAGCCATATTGAGGGACTGGTACAGCTTCTGAGGCTCCTAGCTGTGGATCCGACTCCCACAGTTCCTGCTGGTTCTTTGTATCATTATAAAACAGATCCTGAAACATGAGGAAAACTGCCACAGACCAACACTGTGAATTACAAGCCATGGATAAGGCAGGCATTTAATCCTCTTTAGCTTTTGGAATCTCATTCAGCTCCAGACAACCACTGCTGTTACAAACACAACCTCTGCCCTGCCTTGCCAGCTCCTCTCACATAGGAAACTGCCTCTGCAGGAGAGCACAGGAACGAAATCAGAACATAATCCCTATGGCCTAACACCATGTGCATGAGTCACCCTGACAAATTAAGTAGCTGGCTGCATTACTGCTCAGCAAGTTAAGGATTCATTTCATGCCTGACAGGAGAAAACACTGCCCAGACTGGCCACCTTCGAGTGGACATGCAGGTGAGACTGGGATGAGGAGCCTGGGGCTTGCCCGTGGTCGCTGAGGGCAGAGTGCTTTCTCCTCTGCTGGTTTGCAGTTGGACTTCTGTGGGGCTTCAAGCAGTGCATTTCTTCCTTTCAGTAACACCCCTTCTACATCACTGCAGGCACAGTTTGGAGAAGAGATTTCACTGAGGGATGGAAATCTCCCCTCTCCCTGGGTGCACTCTTACAGCTCAGCAGAAGATTTCTTCAGACTTAATGCAGAATACTTGAAATAAGAGGAGAAAAAACAGTGAGTCCACTGACTTTTAATCCCTGCTTTCAGCTTAACTCTGCTGCCTGCTACATTTTCTGTCCAGGGATAAGTAGTGACATACACTACAAAATATCCCTGTCCAAGCAGAAACCCCAGTCGTGCTCCTGGAGGATGATCCCTGATCAGAGCAGGAGGCACAGAGGCACCAGGAGCCCATTTCTCAATTCAGCCTCCCTTGGTGGAGAACTGCTGGCATTTGTTGGTTGGACATTGAGATTTCAGAATATTACTCTGCTAGTAAAGGCTACAACAGAGGCATCATTATAATGGCATGAAAGGTGCCTTGGCAGCAAGATATGGCAGGGTCAGGTTTCTCAGGCTGCATTTTTCCATGTCCAGCTACATCTGGCAGAAGCAAATGCCCTAGTGTGCAAAACAGGATGACTGTGCTTTGCATGGTGGGGACAAATCTTAAGTATTCTGCATGGCCTTCAGAAAGACCCAGTTTTGGGAATCTGTCACTGCTGGTGCCTACAGTCTGGGGAATATAAAACTCTATAAAACCAGAGCAGCTGGCACGTGCCATAAGGACAATGCCACTGGGCCTCTGTAGGTGCTCAAGGGAGTAAAAGCCCAACAAGGGGAGCGATGCTGGTCCCAGTCTGTCTCCCAGCTGGAGCCCTAGTCCAGTCTGGAGCAGGGTGACCAGCACTAACCAGCACATCATTCACTGTCCCTCAGTGCCATGCAACCTTCCTGCAGCTCTTGACAGCTTTTTACTTTATCTGCCTTGAGTAATTCTTTATCAGCAGCATCAGGCTGGTGCTGATGAAGGGGCTGGATATGTGGTCTAAGCACAGCAGGCAGGGCTCAGCTGAGGGAACCCCTGCTCAGAGCAGGGGGTTCTGAGTGTCCCTGCCCACAGCATGGAGCAGCACAAGCTCAAGCTGCTCTGGAGCAGTTCAGAGTTCCTGTGCCTGTTGGAGGAGGGCAGTGCTGGAGCTGGGACATGGACTTGGACAGATTTGTCTCCATGGTCCGTGTTAGTCACTTTGGCATCAGCCAGAGATGAGGCACTGCACAGGCTGGGCTCCTCACACTCCTCCACTGCCCATGTGGGCTGCTGTGCTTGTGCTGCCAGCAAGGGCAGAGCTCCAGCTGAACTCCCTTTGACATGAACCAAATCCTCCCACCCCTAAAGAAACACCATAAACCAAATCCTTCCACCCTACATTTACATACCAACCACTTACTCTGTTTCTACCTTTGCTGTGACTGCAGGGCAGGGCCTGACACAGGACCCGTGTTGATGTAGTCTGGCTCATCATCCAGGCTTTCTGTCAGTGGTGCTGTGGGTGAGGATGGGAAGCACTTATCAGTGAGTGGGTTGATGTAAAAACACACAGACCACTGACACACCATGTCTCCTGCCAATATTTAGCCTTTGGTGCTGACATGTTTTTGTGCCTGGGCTAAGAAAACTCAGATCAGTGTCAAGGTCTCCTTGAAGAGGCTTCAAAATGATCACAGCAAATTTGCAAACACTCTGGGCAGCTCTTCAGAGCCAAAAAAGATTTAATCTAGAGAGCGTGCAAACGGGAATCAGTTTGCTTAGACAACTTTCACACCAGAGACACAGAGCTCTTAAATATATATGTGTACACTCCCCACTATCCCCCAGGCCAGAACTACCCTCATGCCTCACAGGAAGCCACACATTAAATTAAACAGTGGTTAAAAGGCCAGCTTGAGAAACAGGCCCTCTGACTACAGCAGGAGAGCCAAGGGCTGACCCACTGGGTGTGTGCACAAAGTTCTGTGCCACAGGGGATTACACGGCTGTGCTCACACGGGGGGAAACCTCAAATGTAAGAGGATACAAGACCTGAAGAGCAACACTTTTCTGCAGCATGCTGTGGTCAGGGTTTAGGCACAGCCACCCAAGTGATGGCCTTTTAGTACCACAAACACCACGTCCCAGCAGAGCAGCATTCAGTTGCAGGAGGGAGTCACAATTTGCACATTGCCTTGGATATTCATCGTGGACAACTGGAGAAAAAATTAACTCAAGACAAGGGGGACAGCTGTGTTGCCCTTGCACGGTGTGTACTGACCCAGTGCACCAGGCACTCTGCCCATCAGCCCCATCCCCAAACAGCAAATAACAGCTGGGAACGTACCTTGCCTTTGCTGGAGTTTCCACGTGTGTATTGCCATGCTGTTCTCATAGTCTACAGCATCATCTGTGACAAGGAAGGGTTTGGACAGGAGGATACTGAACAGCCAATGGACTAAAAAGGGCCTCTGTGAAACCCCCTCCTTCCACTGCACCCTGACTGTGCCTGCACGTGGCTGAGTTTCCAGCCAGCACAGATCTGCTGATGCTGCCTCATCATTTTTCCAGCCCTGGCCACGTGCCTGGGTATCTCAGGCACGGATGGGGATCAGACAGGTCCTTGCTGCTCCTGTCTCCTCTAATCACTCTGCACAAAGCCAGGCAGGAGCAGGGCAGGCTTCAGCAGTGCAGAAAGCGTGTGTTAACTCACAGAAGAAAACCAAACTGACTTCCTATTTTGATTGCAACATCCCAGGACTGACGCTGGAAGCCCTGAAGGGACACCGTGGTCCAGTGTCATCCTCCAGAAGCTTCCTGGCTGCAGCCTTCTTGTGCTGGATTCGGTAAGAAACCTGAGCTAGGGGCTAGAACCATAATCATCCTGGCTAAAACAACACTAAAAACCTAGAGATGCAGACCCCAAAGCTCCTGAATTGCTGCAGAAACCACCAAGTCAAAGGCGTCAGGGTGGAGGTATCACCGTGTGCATTTTCCTGTGGGAAGGGGAAATGTTGCAGGCCTGCTCTGTGCCTGCAGCCCCTGCATGCCAGCTCCATGGCACAGAGCTGGTAGGAAGGGCTGAGCTGTGAACAAGCAGGTTTCTCTTGGCTAAGCAGGTCACTGTCCTTCTCTGCACTTTGTGTGACACACATGAGCCATGACACTTGCCTGGATCGGAGCCCTGAGACACTCCAATGATGACATTTTCATAGGAATAGGAATCCTCATCTTTCTCTGATGGAGAGAAGAAAGAGGAGTGACAAAGGACTTACAGAACTGTAAGTGACCTGGGAGGATCCCTCAGCACCTGCAGGAGGGGGCTGTTTCCCACAGTGAAATGTAAATTAGCTAAAAAATTTAGTCTTTGTGATGGCCCGTGGTGACCAAGGGATGGGGTACCCGAGTATGGTGGAATGGGGTGGTCACTCTCACAGGAGCACCATCACCAATGGGTTTGGGCTGTCCTGTTTACAGGCAGCAGATGGACTGACGGGGGTTTGGACATCCCTCAAATCCCACAGCTCTGCTACACCCTTTTAATGAATGTGTCTCCTGGACCCACACTTGCTTCAGGCCATACAGAGTGAGGCACAGACCTCAGCAAGAACAGGCTCAGGAGCTCCCTGGAGCCATGGGACAGCCAGGCTGGATGAAGGAACCCACCTCGCTTGCCTGGAGACCTACTGCAGGGTGGATGGAAGATCCTGGTGCAATTGTAGTAGTGGTCCAGAGACATGGGCTCCCTGTGAGAAGAGCAGCACTGTTAGCTCCTCCTGCCTGGCACAGGCTTCCCAGGCTGAGCTGTGGGAGCACCAGGACAGCACTGGGACCAGTATGGGACCAGTATGGCTCCACTGGACCGTGCTGGCAGCAGCACAGGGTACTTACACATAGGCAGAATCTTCTTGCAGGCAGTTCTCTGCAAGAACAAGGGTTTGCTGTCAGCACCCCACCATGGCATCAACCTGAATCCCATCCCTGGGCACAGCTGGACAAACCCCCCAGCACAGCCACAGCCGACATCCCCAGCAGCCACAAAGCCCTGGCACAGCCCCAAAGGCTGCCCACAGCAGAGCCAGGTGGCTGGAGCACAGGGAGGTAGCCCTGATCCACCCCAGGCCCTGAGAAAACCCCAGCTCACCACTTCTCATGGACACATCCTGCCAGCTGGCAGGGAGATGGGGAATATGCTCCCGGGCTTGGGGAAGGAGAGCACAGCCCCACACACCAATAATCCTCTTAGGGCAAGCTCCAGCTCACACTGCCCTGGGAGGGAGCAGGGGGCCTGGGAGCATCCGTCCCCCTCTGCTCTGCCCGTTAATCAGATCAGTGTGTGCCTTACAAAGCAATCTCTAAAGTGACTGAGCCAGAGCTCTGCCAGCTGCAGTGCTGGCTGCCTTCGTGCTCCCTGCCAGCTCCCATCCCCTGGGACCTCCCATCCCCCTGGCAGCCCTCCTTCCCAAACCCCCAGCCAGATGGCTGCAGCATTTACCTGCCAGGAAGTTCTGGTACCTGGACTCGTCCCTGCTCCCTGGGGACAAGAGAGGGGCACATGACACATGAACCCAAGTGATGAGTGATGGGAGCAATTTGGCAATGGAGGCACCGAGTATTTCAGCACCAGCAGCTCTGCCCCCACCCAGCTCTGGGGTCAGAGGACATGGCTGCAAGGTTGGACATTCCAGGGTACAGGAGTTGGGACAGCCAGGGGTGATATTTTAAACAATCTGTGCCTGTGGCTCTAACCAGGACTGGTCAGCCACAGCAGGATGAGCACTGGGCTTTAAACTCAGACCCAGGACAGACCCAAATCAAGATGGACGTGGACCTGTTGGAGCAAGTCCAGAGGAGTGCACAAAGATGCTCCAAGGGCTGGAGCCCCTCTGCTCTGGGGACAGCCTAGGAAAGCTGGGGTTGTTCAGCCTGGAAAAGAGAAGGCTCTGGGGAGACCTTAGAGCCCCTTCTAAAGGGGAGAGGGACTTTGGACAAGGGCTGGGAGTGGCAGGACAAGGGGGTATGGTTTCCCACTGACAGAGGACAGGGTTAGATGGGCTATTGGGAAGAGATTTTTCCCTGTGAGGGTGCTGAGGCCCTGGCACAGGGTGCCCAGAGCAGCTGTGGCTGCCCCATCCCTGGAAGTGTCCAAGGCCAGGCTGGATGGGGCTTGGAGCAGCCTGGGACAGTGGGAGGGGTCCCTGACCATGGCAGGGGGTTGGAAGGAGGTGATCTTTAGGGTCCCTTCCACCTCCATCCGCTCTGTGATTCACTGTATCCGTGCCTGTCCCAGGAAGCTGCTCACCATATTGGGTGTGATGGGAAGCACTGAGCTCTTCAGTGGCTTTCCTGAAAAAGGAAAAGAGACCTAAAATCCCGGGTCTGAGCAAACCCTCCCAGCAGTTACACACCATCAGGACCATCCATGAAACCTCCCTGCAAGGTTATCAAGCACACACACGGAGCAAGGGGAGATTAAGAATTTGGGGTAAAATCCCAAGATGGGAATAACTATCCTTAAATATTGCAGCAGTTATCATGGCTGTGTAGTTACTGGGGGTTTTGGTGATGGAGAGAAGGGGATTTATCACACCAGACTGCTTATAAGTGAACAATGGCCATTTCTTTTCCGTGATGTATCTATTATGTACAGCCACAGCTCGCTTTCCCAGGTTTTGATCAGTTGCCAGAAGAATGCAGTCAGACTGAAGAAAATCCAGAAGTCTAAACATACTATTGACCATCAACAAGTGAAGCAACCCAATCAAGTTGAAGATGTCCCTGCTTCTCACAGGGGGGGTTGGACTAGATGACCTTGAAAGATCCCTTGCAACCCAAACTATTCTTTGATTTTAAATACAGCCCAAGTCATATCTATAGGGCTCATCATGCAATCCAAAATGTTCATGTATGTTGGGTGAACTTCATCCAACCTTGGCCTTAAAGCTAGATTTTATTTGGGTTTTTTCCTACCTTGCTATTGGTAAGTTTTCAGGTTCCTTAATTTTTTCCAGCCTTCGGGTTGCAGCTGGCAACAACAACAAAATTACTGTGTTAATTAATATGGTACAAAGAGCACAGAACATCCACCAGAGAGGAATCCCCACGACTGGCAAGCATTTTCCTAATGCATCCTAAAACAGCTTCCAAATTGTTCCTTGAGTGTTCAAAAATGGTCAAGACAAGAAACAACTAGAGAAAAAGCTGGTGTGTGCAGACCACAGGGCTTGCAAACTCTCGCTGGAGGAAGCTGCAATCCCAGCTGCTGCCTTGTCACCTGTTGTCCCCAAACCCGCTCGGCTGGGGGCCATCCCCTCCCTCCACACTGCAAGGTGCAGTCGAGTTGGGTCGGGCTGGGATGAAAGACTTGTGGAGGGGTGAAGGGGCTTGGAGGCAGCAGAGTCCCGGGGCAGGGCAGAGCCGCGTGCGCGCGGCCGCGTTTCGCGCGGACCTGGCCGCTGCTCCTCGTCACACAGAGCTCAGAAGCTCAGCCCTGAGCCCAACCTGCCGCAGGAAGCAGCGAGGGGGGATGACAAATGAGTCACTCCTGTCACCCACACCTTCATTCTCACGGGGTGCACAGCAGGGTTCCAAGAGCCCCAGTAGCTGAGGTGTCACTTTTCAACATCGCTTCAGTGAATTATTTTCAATGCAAAGGGCATTTTTTTTCCTAGAGCTCAGAATTCACGTACCTAGAAGCATCCAAGGTGGCTTGGACAACCCAGGTCTCATCATTTCATGGCCTGGCTTCAAGGTGACCCTTTGAACATTACTTTCCCCCTGTTCTATGCATGCAGGGCCCTCACACCACACGAGGCAGGAGCCACATGTAATACTCATACTCACTGCTTTGGGGTCGAATCACCTCAAATCTGCGCTGGCTTTCGAGCCTGGAAAAAATAGCAGAGCAGCCTGAGCTGAATTTTGGGGTTTATGACAAGGAAAACAGATTCAAGAGACCTGAATGTTTGGTGAGTGGAGGGCAGAGAGCAGCACACTGGGCTCTGCAGGGTGCCAAGCTGCATCGCTCAGCATGTCATGCAGGGCCTGTATGACCTGGGAGCATCTTCCTGGACTCTTCTTTGATCCATTAAAGACAAGATGTGGTTTTGGACCACTGGTAGAGCAGCCAGCATCAGCAAGGGAAGGATCCAGGGATGAGGAAAACATCATTTAAGATAATTCCCATTCTGATGCTTCAGCCACCAAAGGCCAGAAGAACCTTTTTGCCCATTAAAAAAATGGGTATTCATGCATGAAATGGCTTCAGATCCCACTGCTTCACCTCCACTGCTGCCTCTGCCTCTCCCATCATCCCTTAACATCAACATGAATAAAATAACGTTATCAATGATAACCTATGCCCAGTAATCTCTTTACTTTTTAGTATTTTTAGTTAATAGGAGAGCTGCTTTTCAGAGCACGAGAGAATTCAGCACCTGTTCTACTGCAGGTGTTTCTACACAGGTACTTATTAATTCCAATTTTGGGAACCCTTTCCCCCTTTTTCATTGGGGCTGCCCCATACCCAGCTGGGATTCGTGGCCCAGGGCTGGTGGGAGAGCTGTCAAAAACCCCAAACAGAGCCAAACCACTTTGCTTCCAAGACACACCTCTAAAAAGAGCACACAGCACCAGAAAGCTGAACTCAAACCACCTAATCCAGGTATAAATTTCAAGAAGTTGGGACAGTTCAGCAAGAGTCCCTGAGGGATGGAGCCTGTGGGGGACGGAGCCTTCAGGGGCTGCTCCATCAGGCTACAATGGATCACTCAGGAGCCTTTCCCCACAGAAACAGAACCCCAACCCCTTGGAGGCCTTTGCAGAGCCAAATTGCACCTTGCTTGCTCCTGTAACAAAGCTTACAACCCAACTTTTCTTTTTTTAACATCATTTACTGTGGTTTGTCTGTTGCTGAAGGAAATAAGGGGCAGTGCATGTGTGTACACTGCATTTCCTTCATTTCTTGTGCTGCAGCTCTGGTACACGGGCAAGGGCAGGGGCTTCTTTATGAGGTAAATAATCTTTCCATCTCATCTCAGGGCACAACAGAACAGGATAGGAACTTGCCCTTCTCTCCCAGACCTTTTCCAACTAGTTAATGAATCAATGACATCACAGTCAGACCTTCAGTTTCATTTTGGATTATTCTCTGCAAAGGCATTGCCCCTTCAGCAGCACCTTGGGCTGGGGCACACTGCCTTGCATCCCATCCCAGCATTAATTTATTTTTTATAAACCCAGATTTCAGCTTGGGTCTGGCTCTGGGGCTCACCCTGGGTGAGTTGTTTAGAGGAGAAACATGACTGGGAAAGGCAACTTACTGGCTCCTGTGCTGTGCCTCCCGATTGGTAGCTGGAAGACAAGGGAACAAAAAGCTCTTAGAAAGGATGATTTGGGAGTTAGAGATCAGAAAGGCCAATAAAATACACTCCCAAAACTTCTTCACCCCATGAGGACAGCGGAGGCAGTGAGCAGCAGTTGCAGTAGGGAAGACGAAATTTTTAGACGAAATTTTTTGAAACTATGTTTAAATTGTGGTTTTTGTCTCAAACCCCACAAAGCAAAGCAGCCAGTCCTGCCCCCAGACCCCAAACTGCAGTCTCTCCCCCATCAAAACCCACCCAATGCTCGGGGAGGGGCTCAAACCCCACTGGGTGCTCACCCTACTCCCCATATGAATTTACCCTCCAGACTCCCCTTCCTTGCCTGCCCTTCTGTCGCGGACCCTCTGCAGGATTTGTGGAGCCGGTCCTCCCCGCTGGGTCCCAGAGCCACCCCCACCGCGGAGGGGGTCTCAGCCCGCAGCGCTGATGCGCCCCAGGGAAGGGGGGCTGCACTCTTGGGTGCTCCTTCCCTCCCGCCTCTCTGGGGGAGCATCCCCACGGGGCAAAGCTGGGGCGCAGCAGAGCAGAACCCAACCCACACCGGGGGGACACCCCCGGAGGAAAGGCCGGCGGGGGAGGCGGGCAGGACTTACCGGAGAGCCGGCACTTGGTGCAGAGGCTGACGGCCGCGCCGAGCAGCAGCAGCGCCGCGGCCGCCCACAGCTCCAGCGGCACCATGGCCCGGCCGGACCCAGCCTGGAACACAGGGCGAGGGGACCGCTGAGCTGCGGGGGCTCTGAGACCACCCTTCAGAGAGCTTCCAGCCCCAAGAGCCCCGTGCTGTCTGCCCTCCCGGCCGCAGGGAGCCGGGAGGCTGCTGAGGATGCGGAGGGGACCTGGGCTGGCAGCACAGGGCAGCAGAGGCGATGCCCCTTCCCGCACTGCTCTGAACTTCTCGCTCCCAAGCCCCAAACCCACCCTGCTGCCGTCAAACGCTGCCAGCAGACAGCGTTTTAATATCTAGAAGAGAGGGCAAAAGGGAAGCACTCGGCAATATTTAAACAGTCAAGACCTTTGCAAAACGTGTTCTGGCTCTTTCCTGCAGCTCAGAGTGACTTCCAGTGTTAAATTCCCCACGCCTTTTTCTGCACTGAGCTGGCTCAGCCACCGGCTCTTCCCCTCCTTTCGATGACAGGCTTTTTCACAAACAGCAGCTAACATTTTTTAACAATCAGCATGATTTGGCTTCAACTTCTTCCTTTAAAATACAAAACATCCTACAAATATCACAGAAAGCAGCCTGCTGGCACTGATCATTTAGCCCATTCCTATTCCCCAGGGTCAGATTTTCTTTAGTTACAGATTATTTTAATTTATTTTTGTTTTTAATAAACTTTCTTTTTTCCCTAGGGATGGAGATGCTTCAATGTGCCAAAGGCCAGTACATCAGTGCTCTGGCTGGAAGCTTTCCTACTGCCTACCTTCAACCTCTTACTACAACTTAAGCCTGTATTATATTGGTGAATGGAGGAGGAAAGATATATTATAGCAATTGATAATTAAAATAATTCAAAATAATGAAACAAATGCCAGTAGCAGACAATAGAAAGCAGCAGCTTGATTCTGCCCTACCTTCTGCTTGATTAAAGTGGAATAAACAACATTTCTCTGCCCCAAATCCACAGAAGTTTGGAAGCTGCTCTGACACCCCGTTCACATCGGAGAAAACCCAAAGCTCCTACAGCAGCTGAACCTGGGGGGGCTGAGCAACTTCCTCCTGCCCCTCCCAGGCACTTGGAACAGCAGCTGAGCATGCTGGAGGGAGGTTTGTGGTCCAGTTTGTCACTGAAGCCTCAGTCCTGTGCCACGGTCCTAATTCAGGGCACGGTGAAAATAATCATGGTGCAAATCAGCTTGGGGCAAGGAAAGGAGAGGAAGGGCAGTCCCTCGTTTCCACTCAGACAGACCTTGAGCAAAGCCAGGAGCAATGGCTGAAGGGGTTTGGTGTCAGCTCCTTCTCAGTGCTCCCCAAACACCATATGGCTGTCCAGAATGACCTCGATGAGGCTCTGAGACCACCCTTGGCTTGAGAACAAACTGGGCTTATTCCTCTCATGTCCCAGGTTCCCTGGGCTCTCCCAGACCTGGCAGCTACAGCACTCACTCCACCATGGCTTTGCCTTTTACAGCCCCCCAGAGGCCTCTCTCTCCCTGCAGATTTTTTGCAGCACTTTCTGAAGAAGACGAGATGAGTTATTCTAAATTTAAGTGCCCAGACCTCCATGCACACACCCCAGAGATGCAGGACCAGAACCCAAAAGAGCCTAGTCAAAACCCTGTGGTTTCTCCCCATCATTTTTCCTTTGCTCAGCATCTCCCATGGAAATCATGAGCTGTGGATCATCTCTAAAGCATCTCCAATAGGGAGCTGAGGGGAAGTTGGTCCAGTGCTGGTGGCTGAAATACAAAGGGCTGCAATGCTGCGGCTTTGTGGGTTTCCTGGCTTTTTTCTTTTTCTTCTTTTTTTTTTTTTTCTTTAAAGTGAAGGCAAGGCAGAGCTGAAGACACCTGACAACTCTGACCTAGTTTGTCCCATTGCAGGGCAGGCCTCCTTCTCCCTTCCAGAGACAGTTTGATTTTGGTCACGGGCAGTGAGGCAGCAAAACCTGTCTGCTCCTGAGCCCCCACTCACCAGGGACACAAAAAGTGCTTATTTGAGGGGCTGAGGAACAGGGCATGGTGTGTCCCACCCCATCACAGCTTTATGCCCCAAGAAAGCCCCCAGGTCACACACACACCATCAGCCCAGAGATCATTTGTGCTCCCCAAATACCCAAGTCCATGGAAAATCCTTTCTTTTTGGTACAAGCCCTGCTCTGGTAAGGAGCTGACAGAAGGAGGTGATGAACAGATTTATGACAAGCAGAAGGCTGGAAGCACTTACTCATGGCTAGCAGGATATAAATAAAATATTTGGAAGGCTGAATGTGCTTCCCTGTGCTCTGCCTTGGGGAGTTGGAGAGGAGAACAAATAGACTCGAGCCATGGAGGTCTCTGCACAGAAGGACCTGTGGAGTTCATGGATGGCCAGCCCTGCTTTCAAGATGCTAAACCCAAACTCGGGGAGAAAACAGGCTCCCATCCAGTTTAGGAGTGACACTCAGATCGTGTCGCAATGCCCTGTGCTGCTCATACACTTCTCCCTTCTCCTTTTGCCTGTGTTCCCCTTTTTTGTGCTGAGGAAGCCAGTGGGACCACGGCACACCCTGAGCACCGTGACCCTGCCAATCCCTCAGGAGCAGCTGCTCCAGAGAAGCAATTCCTGGGGGAGCAACACGCTGGAGTCTGGATACAGCCGTGGTCTCCTTCAGAGGGGGAGGCTCGTCTTCCCAGACAGGGGCTGATCCTTCTCTGGCCTCAGATATTTTTAGCAATCAAGGAAACAGGCTTTTTCTTACTAAAAAAATTTGGAAAAATTAATGAACTTGCAAAAGCTTGTCTACTCTGTGCCAGGTCTTGTCCTCGTTTAAGGATTCACCCCAGTAACAAGGCTGGCTATGAAGATCCAAAGGGAGGAGAGGTGGTTTTATCCAGGAAGACTAAAAGGTCTTCTGCTTTTAATTCCACTGAAATGGAGAGTAAGAGGGCATGGAAACTCACCGTCCATCTGTCCAAGAGCAGCATAACAAAGTGAGGAAAACTTTTGAATTGAAGTAAAGCAATTCTGGCTTATAAAATGAGTGGATATAAGCTGGATATGCACAGGCCAGAAATAAAATTCCTAACGGATGGAAAGTCTGGAAGAACTTCCCAAAAGCAGCAGAAAAGGCATAAAGCTCACAAAACAAAACCCTACAAGAGCACTTAAAGTGAACTTTAACTTTTTGCTGAGAAACCAAGAGAGAGAGGAATTGTGTTAATGTGGCCTCAGCAATGCCTGGTTTTCCATGAGATAATTTCTGATGAAGACATTTTAGCCCTTTGCAGATATCAAGCTCACCTGAGTTCACATTGCAAGATAAAGACTAAAATAATGTATTTATATTATGTATTCTATCAATCAAAAGATGCCCAAAAGGCAAATATAAACCAGTCACCTTCTCTCCCCTCCAGAAAGTTTTGTGGTCTGCATCAGTTTGCAGTAAATTAATTCTAATTCAGGCTGGTAGGATGAGTCACTGGTATGAAATATGAAGTGGAGAATGTATTTAAAGACTCACCATATGAAATTCAGCACACTGACTTGTTGAACAGATGCAATATTCAGCTTGAGTCAATGTCTCTAACATGTCTAAGAAAAGCAACTCCATTTTCTGTTTGCCTGGGTGGCACAGATTGCCAAAGAAAGCCCCATCAATTCAGAAATTAAAGTCTCAGACCAAGGAAGCTCCTGTGGCTGGAATGACTTCAGTGACCAGCACTGAGCCTTCAGAAAAGCTCCTTTCCAGAGGTCTGCACCTCTCATTTCCTACCAGATTTATGCCAGTGTTGGGCTTCTTAGGAAAGCTGCTGCCATAGATTTAGTCTGGGGTTTTTAGAGCTATTCAGGCAGATCAGGCTTTTATGCCAATATATGCATTTCAGCAGAACATATGATAAAATGGGAAAGTTAGAATTGATAAACCAACTTTCACATAGATTATAACTTTGGAAAATGCTTTTAAAAAAACAGGGGTGGAAAATACAGTGCAAAACCCCAATCACAACAGGCATGGCAGCACAAGAAGGTAACTCACAGATATATCTTGTATTTGTAACTTCCCATGCAGCACTGAAGCCTCACAGCATCATTCACTTCCACTGGGAGCCCAGGGGATGCCACGTTAGCAATACAGGCAACCCCTGCATAACTACAGACCCCAGGACCATGAAAATGAGCCAATCTCACCCAAGATTATCCCCAAATTATCCTCCTCTGCTAAATTATCTGCCTCATGGCCCATATTACACTGAACATTGCTCACACAAGAGGACTAATGCATAACCAAATCTCTTTCTATCTAGAATTAGCTGTTTCAAGCACTTACATGCAGTAAAATAAATACATTCATATCCATGATGCCAGTCAGCTCTGAAATCAATGGAAAACCCAGGAAATGTCGTTTGAATCAGCTATTTTTAAGGACTGGGCTTTGGAGGGGGAGCAGCGTGGGCTGCAGCAGTCCCAGAAGCTACAGGCAGGAGCCAGAAGAAGGACCATGCAGGGATGAGGGAAGCTCAGCACAGACTGAATCTTCCAGAATATTTTAGAAGATGGGAGTGCAGAAATAATGTAATTAAACCCACGCTTCCATCAACAGATGGACGAGGAGACGTAAAGAACAGCACTGTAAAACAGACAATCCAGGTTGTGTGGGATGGACTCATCTCAGGTCCAGAGGGGTCTAAATGCTGCTGGGAGGAGAGAGTTGGTAATTCCTACCTTGGAGCTGGTGATGGCCAGGAGCAGCACTGAGGAGGGAACATCCACCACGCTGCTTTTCAGAGGGGATTTACAGGGGTGACCTTGAACTTCTCTGAAGGGTCACCAAGGTCTAGGGTGGGATCTCTGTCCCCACTGTCCCCACAGGAGCCCCAAGCACCTCCGGGCACTTTCCTCTGCCCATCCCTCCCTCCCTCCC